>VNJY01003187.1:0-10160 GCA_008042715.1 Drosophila bocki
ACAAACTCAAAGAATTCTTCAAAATCGCCAAGCAGGCGAAAGATGACATCATCAATGAGGAATACAAAGTCCTACTTAGGGACTACAAGAAGGAAATACGCAAGGCGCAGAGAAACTCATGGAGAAACTTCTGCTCCAATATAGAGACTGCCCCGGAAACAGCTAGACTCCGGAAGCTGCTATCGAAGCAGCCAACCATACAGAGTGAGTTCAAAAGCGACGACGAGCAGTGGACTGAGGGCAGCGAAGAGGCCCTATATATACATATATAGCTTGTTTAAGGACGGGCTATATCCCTATCCAATGGGGGACCTCTCGAATTGTCTTCCTGCTCAAAGCAGGAAATGGCAGCCATGTGAGCCCCAAGGATTACAGACCGATAAGCCTCACCTTAATTCTACTTAAGGGGTTATATACCTTTTTTTTCAAAAAAACGAAAAATTTTTTTTTGCTGAATCCTAAAGTATATCCCCTAGAGAACATTTTCCCAAATTTTCATAGAGATCCGAATAATAGTTCGATTGGAAAACAGCGTTTTGAGGCGCGACTTCAATAGTTGCATATACTCAACGTAAAACTTTGAATGCGATTATCTCAAAGTCGTGTTTTTCCAAAAGTGCTTTTGCGGTGACCGCCATTGCACAAGAACTATTTGATCGATCTTCTTCATTTTTTTTTAAATTATTCGTAATGATTGTGCCGAGTTCGTGAACGATTCAATTTTGCAGATTGCATTTTGATTTTGCAGATCAGAATTTTTTAATAAAATTTTTAGAGCTCGAAAAATCAACTGTAAAACTGTAAAACAACTCGAAAAATCGTTACTGTATGCAGAAAAAACCAAATATTCTTGAAAATAATCGTTCACGAACTGGATATAATACTATACTAATAGAATTTTTTGGTTTTTTTATTTCACTTGACCTGCTGGACTTCCATCGTGGTCACCGCAAGCCGCTATAAAAAAAAGGGTTCCGAGAGAATTGCCATAACTTCGTAAATTATTTATATTTTTTCAAGAACAAACGGTTGTTGTTGCGATGAAAACATGTACTATCAATAAATAATAACTTCAGTGTCATAAAATAATTGCTACACACCTGAAAAAAAATCGAAAGTTCCCTAAATTTTTTCGCTCAAAAAGGTATATAACCCCTTAATTTTTTATCCTTTCTTTCCTATGCTTGAGAATAAAAGACTATTTTGGTTTTATTTTGTACTGATTTTTCAATGCAAGCTTTATAATACAGTAATATCGATTTCTTTAAAATTGTTACCCAAAATGTTAAAATTATACAATTTTTCCAGTGGCATCCTATATTTCATGTAAAGTTAATAAGTTGATTTGTTAGGTAACTAATAAAGTAAAACAAAACAATAAAGAAAACTAATTTTAAAAAATTTAATTTTACCGTAGATAACAAAATAAAAAAATTAAAGCATCGACGGAAATGTAGACGAAATTTTTTTAATATCTTAGCTTTTAAAGAAAATTGTAGAAAAAAAAGGTAATTCAGAAATTAATAAAAGTTGCCATATCTTGGACTCTATGGAAATGTTTTGTATAAGAACAAGGTCATAATTAAAATTTTTGATCATTTTTATGACACCCAAAAAATATGATGCACTGATTCGTTTGGATGTTGGACATTCATTAAAAATATTTAAAAAATGGAATATTGTCCAGTATTGTTTATAAAATAAACTAACCAGTATAGTTATGACAACAAGTGTTACATTCATGGAGCCGGAATCAAAAAACATTGATGGATCGGTTATATTGAGGTGTCCATGGGGCGTCCATTCGCCAACTTTAACTATCGAGTGTTGCTTTAATTTTATCAAGTCTAATTTGAACTGAATTCGCTGTCCTTCTTTAAACTGAATGGGTCCTGTCAGACCTTTCCATTCAACCTGTTTGAGAAGATACTCATTTCAAGATTTATATCAAAGAGATCAACTCAATAGTAGTACCGCATTTAGGTAATTAATAAGGCTCAAGCCACCGTTCCATGGTATTTCCTCATCGCAGGTCACATTATATATATCCAAAATATGTGATTGTTCCAATGTCTGCAAACCCATAGCAAATACGAAAACGGAATCGTACATTAAAGCTGGTTCGGACTAAAAATTATACAATTGTATTTTTAATATTATTATTATTTTAGTTGTTATAAGTTTTGTTTTACCTCGAAGGAAAAGGATTTTCTTGAATGTTGGCTGAAATCTGGCGATTGGTATATATGATGGCCGTAGTTCTTAATGTCTTTTAAAATTTGTTTAACAGCCACATCACCTATGTCCACCAAACGAAATGATGTTATATTCACAAAATTATATTTAAAGTCTTCCATATCATAGGTTTCCAGATCGAAACTGGTAAAAAAATAATGGTATTTATATTCATTCATTTGTTGCTGTAATATCTAAAAAAATATATTTATAGAAACAGATAGAAAATAAAATATATAGATATATATATAATGTAAATTAAAACAAGAAAGGAGGCAAACTTCGACATGCCGAAGTTTTTATACCCTTGCAGTTTGCAATGTAATAATTAGGAATCGATTGAATGAAAAGAAAAACTAACAGGAGTTATGCAAAATATATATACATATTTATAAAATGGCATATAACAAATGGTTTTTGATCAAAATTTAAAAATATTTTTATATTGTATAAAATAACTATAATTTGGATTTTAAATATCTAATATAATATAAATTATAAATATATATGCTGAATTAAAACAAAGTAATAACTTTCTAAACATTTATCAGCTATATGACATCGTAGTCCGATTTTCATAAAATTAAAACCGAAGTTCTGAAAACAGCGAAGTTATAATTTTTGGTCCGACCTACATATATACGTGAGAGCAGTCAAAATATCTGCAAAATATTCACTCAAATAACTCTAAAATGGAGGGACAAGTTTGCGAAGAAACGAACAGATGAACGGACACAAAAATGGCTAGACCGACTCGGCGGCTTAATCTGATCAAGAATATATATACCTTATGCGATCGGAAATGTCTCCTTCATTGCGTTGCAAACTTCTGATTAAAATTATAATAGCCTGCAAGAGTATAAGAATATATATTGAAGCTCACGTTTTTTAATAAAATTGATATGCCATCAGAGCTTGTATCAATTATAACATTATGTATTTCTTTGTTCTTAAAATCGTTCAATACAGAAAGGTATGAGCCTCGAGATACTTGTCGCATGTGGACTTCCGCTTGAACAGAGCGCGCGATTTGATGTAAATCTATAATTCCTGAAATATATATTGTGTGTAATATCTGTTATCTGTAATAGGGTCTTCCAAAGAGATCCATATGCCTTCCTCCATCCGTTGAACAGATGGGTCATAACGTTTTCCCGATCCGAAATTTTTAATTTTGTTCTCCATATGTTATGCATCTACATTTAATGCACTTTTGGCGATAGTTAGAAAATAGTTTTTCGGAGCAACTCTATTTCTTCTTCTTGACAGCTCATCCAAAACATAAACAAAGATGACTAAGTGGCTTCTGGGGAAGTAAAATCACTAGTTTATCAACTATTTCAGTTGTTCAACAGAAAGACCTCAGGTTGCGTCAGGATTTCAGGATTTATTGGCTTATTCTGCTCCCCGAAGTTTGTAATTGGATCACTAAGAATCGATTCCCATTTAGTTCAAATAAAGAGGAAAATTAACAGGAGATACAAACAAGAAAGGAAGCTATCTTCGGCACGCCAAAGTTTGTATACCCTTGCAGATTGGTCTCAAATAATTATTTGGTTAATTTGGACCATTTAAGTAATTACATTAAATAGCATTAATTATAAACAACCATTTTGGCGGTCCTTTAAAGTTATTAATGTATTCATTTATATTTTGTAAGTATTTTTAACTGGCTGTTTCATTCCACCAACAATATGGCAACCTTGGCGATAACTTTTTGCGGTGAACTTATCGACCTATCGCCAAACCGAGAAAACTGGTTGAACACGGCAAAAATTTTGTTGTCAAATCTGAGGTGGGGTCAGAAATAAATTTTTTATAAAATAACTACCTGCCAGAATGATCTTATGGTGGTGTGGAATAAACATCAATAGACCACTGAGTGAAAAGGTGCCCGTTTTTCAAATCGAAAAAAACTTCCGTTTTTGATTACCGGAGCACCAACTTCTCGTTTTCAAAAACGAAAACGACAAAATCTTGCCGTTTTCGATTACCAGAGCAGGCCTGATAGTCGTCCGATTTTCATAAAATGTAAACCGAAAATCTGAAATAACATAAGTTGGCCATATCTCAAAAATGTTGAAAAACAGCCAAGTTATAATTTTTTCCTAAAAATTTATCGAACATTTGTATGGCAGCTATTTAATATAGTCTTCCGATCCGGCCTGTTCCGACATATATATCAGTGAGAGTATATAGAAGACTATATGCAAAGTTTCATTCAGATAGCTTTAAAACTGACGGACTAGTTATATACTTTATAGGGTCGGAAAAGTCTCCTTCACTGACTGAAATTATAATACCCTGCAAGGGTATAAAAATATATATGTATTTTTGTATTTTAATAAATGTTAGAATAGATTGTAAAACTAAAACTAATAGGGTCTTCCCACACACCGTTAAAGCGCATCCACAAACGGTCCATAAGGTTTTGCCGTTCCAAATTTTTTCTTTTGGACCGCCGTTAAAACGCATCTAAATATAACCACGGTTTGTTGGCGATAGTTAGGCGATAGTTTTTCAGTGCAACTCTGATTTCTTAACAGTAAAAACTTGACCATTGTCTACGAAAATGTAAAAAAAGTTGGCGAGAAACAATTGAAAAATGAAATTTAAAATGTGGCGCCAAAGCTACTAACATGCCCAATATAGTTGTTGGTGATTTACTGTATATTCTTGCCCCAAAATGTCCCCAATAGCTATAATTTAATATAAACTGCCTACCTCTAATTTATTTTATAGATTTGGGAAGCCTATACTACCTATACACCCTCTTCGGGGAATTTGCTCTTTGTTTGAGAAAAATAATTAGAGAAACTCAAATTCCTCGTCAAGTAATTCATTATACCTGTCTGTCCGTCCGTCTGTCCGTTTCTACGCAAACTAGTCCCTCAGTTTCAAAGCTATCTGAATGAAACTTTGCATATAGTCTTCTAAATACTCTCGCTGCTATATATGTCGGAACGGGCCGGATCGGACGACAATATCATATAGCTGCCATACAAATGTTCGAAAAATTTTTAGAGAAAAAATTATAACTTGGCTGTTTTACAATATTATTCCATCATTTTTGAGATATAGCCATTTTATAATATTCCAGAATTTTGTAAAAAATTTTATGAAAATCTGACCACTACATCTTATAGCTGCCTAGGAACAATCGGGAAATTAATCGAAAAAAATTATAACTTCGTTGTTTTTTAACGTATTTTAATATACTTTGAGACATGAGCTTTTAGTATTATTTCAGAATTTTGGTAACAATATTATGAAAATCGGACAACTATATCATATAGCTGCCATAGAAGCGATCCGTAGATGTAGATAAAATGTAAAGCTGGGAATGTATAACTGTAACTGTCGAACTGTAAACATAATAGGAAGAGGTAAAATGTTATGAAACTCTGTTTAGTGTCTGTTTTCGGCATTATAATTTATAATATAAATATGAAAACCAATCTGCAATCTGCCTTTCTTGTTTTAATTTAATACCGACGCAATCTATAGTTTTTCTGTTGTTCAACAGCTCAAATAGTGCATAAACTGTTAATTTTACTTTCACAACAGTCGTTTCGTCCATCTTTCTTTATGGTACAGATGTGGCATTGCTGATCGATCAGCTGTAATCGCGGATATAGGATGCAGATGGAGCTCTGTGGGATCCCGAGTTTCACATCTGCGAAAAATATCAACTTTTGCTTGCAAATGCACTAAATGGGAAGACCAGAACTATTTTTTTTTTTGTCATTCTGGGTATTACTTTGACGACTGTATTACTGAAAATATTGGCGATGAATCGCAACAGTTAGCCGATATATACATCACATACACAAAAAAAAAAAAAATTTAACCCAGGGAACATACTCTCTGTGTGTCAAGAATTGATTTTAATTTTACCAAATTTGAAACTTTTAGCTCTTGGTTAGCACTATAATTGGTGCTAAGATCGATTTTGGACAATTGCACAAAAATGTAAGCCATTCGCACGCGATCGTAAATAATTTACTTTTTTAAAAATAAAAGATTTTAATGCAATCAATTTTAATGTATTATGCATAGATTAATTTTCATAATGTATTTCGTTTTTTTCCACTGTACTTTTTATGTTGCTTTTTACTTTTTAGGTAAATTAGAGATATATAGAAGCTTTTTTTCTACTCTTGCATTCTTCGAGTCAAACCAAAACGACTTTATACGGCATTTTTTCATCAAAGTAATAAAAATAGCGTTTTCTCGAATTTTTATTTAATTATTTCGAATTATGTTTTAGAATATGCTAGATTCTATCAATATTGATCAATTGAAACACATATTTATATGAATATACATACATATTTTGAAGCTCAATACATTCGCGAAGGTGAAACCGGAGGAATTTAGGCTGCACAACTCACCATATTCTCTTTCATGTAAGATGCCAAATCGTGTCCAGTTTAGGTAGCGTATGACATCAATGAAGGCCTGATTCACATATTTCTTAGATGGATAAACATTAATGGAAAAATCATGGGCGCTACGACCTATATTGGGAATATCCAAAGCATCGCATATCGAATGTATATGCGCTGCCAAAACGGAATCAGTTGGACTAAAAACAGCTTGGACACCAACTCGTAGCAAATTGCACACTAATTATTAAAAATATTTTTTGTATATATTTGAAAATATATTTTTACTTAAATATATGTGTAGATACATACATACCTTTTCGAACAGTCTCAAACGAGTCAAGGTGACTTACATATTCCACTTCGTAGTCAACGATTGTTTCTGGTAATAGACTTTTGTCATCATTTAATCTATGAATCGCGTACCGAAATGCCAACTCAGAATTATATTTGACTGGTTGCTTAGGAAATATTGCTCCTTAAAAATATATTTAAAGATTAATGGCTATACTGGTTAATCAGATGCATAAATATTACCTACTCTGACAACGGGGGGGATACTTGAAGCACAGTAAATTAACCGAAATAGAAGCAAACTCTTTGATATTAATAACATTGTGAGTACAGCGAATGTTTGACTTATTTATTTTCTTTTATTGTGCTGGAGAAGCCAAACAGGTGCACATGAAAAGAAAAAAGCCCAAGAGACTAAGCAAAATCAAATTTTCTTATTTAAAAAAAATTGTTAAGATAAAAAAAGTAATAATATGGGTTTCAAGACTGGTCTTCGATGCAAGCTTGTTAAATTTAAGATATAAATATAACACTCTTAAAACCGTTTTATGTTTTTCAGTATTTCGTTATCGAAGTTATCGATAAAACTGGACGCGAAAGTATTTCTAGTAGAGCTGGAAATAAAATCGATTCTATAAAACGCATTCGCACAACGAATTTTTTATGCTCGTGCCTCTAAGCACCGCATTAAAAAATTATGCGGTGTTTTTTATGCGCTTTTTCTATGTGGTGCCAAAAATAAGCAGCACCTAATGCTTGGTAGATTGTTTACTCATGTGAGCGGCACCGTATATACTGAGTAATTTGTACAAATATGTAAAAGGAACGTGCTAATTGTAAATTTCAAATTCTTTTCTAGCATATTCTCATCCTTTAAAAAAATATTTACTTTGGTCGAGTTTGGGTGTAAGAAAAGCAGAACTAATAAACTAAGAGAGACTCTGTACATTTCTGAGTTTGTCTTTTTTTATCGCATATTTTTAGGCATTGTCTTTGCCTTACTCACAAGCAATGTGGTGCTAAAACACCGCAACCACATATTAAGCTGCGTTAGTAGCACTGCCACCGCACTTTAGGCGAGTAAGCATGTGGTGCTCAAATCAGGCACCGGTGCCGATCTCTGATCGATATACATTTTCAAAATCGATTTAAACGAGATTGTCATATTTCCCATGTCATATAAAAGCTGAATAGCACCAAAAAGAGCATATTAATAAACAAATATTCATAGATAAAATGCAATGAAATATAAATATTTTGGCGTTCAGTTTTATCAATTACTTCGATGGCGAATATACTGACAAAATTAAAACAGGTTTAAGAGAATTATATATATATCTTTCATTTATACAGCTTAGACCAGTCTTGAACCCAAACAATTTGTTGTTTTCCAGTTGTAATATCCATACTATATATACATATCATTTAAATTATTTCCGTTTTTGATTTTGATCGCTTATAAATTATTTACTTTTTAGAAAAAAAAAAAACGATAACTGAAAATCTAATCTCTAATTTATCACAAAATGCGACCAAGTCGATGCCCATAAACTGTTGTAGGACTCATGATACAATTAGTAGTCCCGTCGGAAAAATAAGCCCTAGTTCGTCTTATCAAAAAGTGTGTGAGACGGGAATAGCCTGAAAGTTTGAGTGAAAAGACTCAATGAATAAGCACCAGCTGTCATAATAATAGCAATCCTCTTTGCGTGCAGCTCTCCAAAGAGAAGGACGAGCGCCTTCTCCACTCGCCGAAACCAGGCACCAGCTTCCAGCGCAGCGACGGTCCAAAGCGTTCAAGCGAGGGAATGAAGGCCAAGGTGCGGTACAAGGCTGCCCTCCGCATCCAGAATCGGCTCCAGAAAAAAGCCGCCCTATCCCCAGAGGAGAAGGTAAACTTTATATGGGTCGAGGAGAGGATCGCTGAGGGTAGGCTTCACTTCTCCAAACTCCCCCACATGACACGACGGGCGGATTCGTCAAGAAGGTGGAGGAGACGCTTGCCAACAAAAGGCAACGCTCAGCCGAGAGCGCCTGTATGGACAAACAAGCGGCAACACGGGCCTAAGGAGGCAGGCCGTCCCCAAATAGCTGTAGTAGCCAGCCAGCTAGTCGGTTCTCCCTTGTCTTTCTATGTCAGCCAGACTAGGATCGTCAGTTGCCCGTCAGGGCTCCCTGGCCTGTGTTCACCGGGTTAAGGGCAACCTAGTGTATAAGGAGATTCGGTTTCGTGCACTTCTAGCATCGCTCTTTGCTAAGCTCGTCGGATTGTCGTGGGTTTTCCTCATCTTCTCTATATACACACTGCACTACGCAAAAGAAAAGTTTTAAGTGCACTAACTGTAATCTACAGTTCAAAACAACACAGGATATATTCGGATTCTGATATACGCGGACGGACCGGTAAGCTAATCAAGAGAACTCCAGGAGTAGGGGTGGCTAGCTGTTATTCGCCATCCCTTTCTGTACCCTCCCTGCCATGATAACTCGAGAGATTATGTTTGCGGTTATCCCTTAATCAAAGTTTATTATTATATTATAATTCACATTGCGGCGGCATCAAGATCGATCCACGAAAACTAATTTAAATTACTCCAACATATTGGAAAAAGGATCAATCAATCAAAACAAAGAATCGCATAAATTCAATCATATTGGCCAAATGCCCAAAACAATAACAAAACGTTATCAAAACGCATCATCTTATCGTCTACAAATTCTTATTCGCTCCTAAAATTCTTATTGTTGCTTACGATGTATTTAACTCCTAATCATAATGCTACTAAAATTTACTTTAATCGAATTGTAAAAATATTTAAATATCATTCGACTAATTATATGGCGTTTCGTTATTTAAATGCACCCACAAAAATAGAATATATTTGTAAAGTTAGAAGTCAATATGTTCTTATAAGGAGAGATCTCACTTACTCACAAATCCAGTTGAAGCAGGTTCGTCCGGTTGTGCTAGATTTAATCAAGAAATGTTGTTAACTTCTGACAAATATTATTTTTGTGTAGCTTGGTCAATCTAAATTTACATTACTTGAATACAAACAGTATATTGTATACGCCTCACATTCGTCTCCTCCTCCTAATTAAGGCAGCAAAACCAACGGTCAACTGATCGTCGTTGCTTCTGCAGGAGCTCGAAGCTCCTTCTCCTCCTCCTCGCGTTCCTTAGGGTAGCCTAACCCGCATGGGTACTCCGACACCACGCCTGGGATGGATTGGCTGATTGGG
>VNJY01003190.1:0-28781 GCA_008042715.1 Drosophila bocki
AATGAACTATGTACCATATATGTTATTATTTTTGGTTAATTAAAAGAACAAGAAATCAGGAAATGTATACTGTTCTTTTAATTTACTTAAATGAATTTTGGTTGTACCAGATTGCAAAGGAATCACAAAAATAAACGAGAGCATCTAGTCACCGGGTGTTGTTTTAGGCTCGAGTATTGTGTTCTCGCTTTTACTCACTTCTCTTTCGAGCATTTCTCGCTCAACTTCAACACACACACCGAATCAAAATAAGACTCGTAGACGAACTACGCTTGTGTGCACAAATATACGAGAATTATTGTCGAGTGTTTACTCGCACCCTATTCTCGTTGCCGAAAAATAACTCGGGTGTCAAAAATACTCGGTGTTTATCCGGTGGTCCGGTTGATCCGGTAGTTTGCTGCCGCTCTCTGCTTTCTACTTTTAGCTTCTGACTGTTTCCCAGGTGAGATAAATCGATTTTGTCGAGGACGGAGGATTCATCGATTATCTCTGTGACACGCATTCCTTTGAATGCCGAAGCCGCCTGAAGGCTAAGGTCGAAGCATCCAATTGTTTTAAGCTCGCCTATTCCGATATCTCTAAGATGTTTAACTACAGGCTTGAGTTTCAAATCTTCAAAACTTCTGAAAATATCCTCCCTCATCAAGCATAAGTCGCATCCCGAATCTATCATAGCTACAAATGTCAAGCCTTCCGCTACTACTGTTTTGTAAATTGACCCTTTTTCGGTATTAACTCCAACAACATTCGCCTGTTCTCTCTTTACGACAACATCGTTTTTCTTCTGCGTGCAGTTCTTTGAGATGTGCCCTTTCTGGTTGCAATGATAACAAACTATCTCTCCTTTACACTCTCTGGCAATGTGACCTTCATTGTTGCACTCAAAACTTTTTCTTTGAGTGTTACCATGTGCTTGTTTAACTGTTGCCTCTTTCTTAAAAATTTCCTTACTATTTCCTTTTCCTTTAATCTTTTCGTAAATAGAAATTTCGTCTTTCAGCTCTCTGACAGTTTTAGCGCGATATAATCCAGCTTTATTTATCTTGCCATCTGGTATGCCCTCAACAACATACGAAACCAAATTTTCCACATTAAGATTAATCAATTTACTGATCTCCATCATGCTGTACAAATATTCAATACATGTCTCTTTTGGTTGTTTTTGCTTCTGCCGAAGAATCTTATGAATTTCAGCTGAGCATAGTTTTTTACCGAACTCTTCCTTCAAAGCTTTCTCTAACTCTTCCCAACACCTAATTCCGTTTGTACTTTTGATATAAAGCTTGGCGGCTCCAATCAAAAGTTGTTTGGCGTAAATAAATCTTTGCAAATGATTCCACCCTACAGTTACTGCAACATCCTCGAACTCGGACAACCAATGACTGACATCTTCCTGCTCGGAGCCAAAGAATGATGAAATACTGTCTTGGACATCGCGTAGAGTAAATCTCGAGCTGACATTCAAACTAGCCTCTTGATAATTTGATGAACCCGACACACTCACTGCATCTTCATCCTCCTCTCCGCCTACATCTAAGCCAATGTGATCAAACAATCTATCCTGCAAAGCACTCTTTCTTCCACTTGTATCCAAACCCAATTCCGATAATTTTGCTCTTAATAGAGGCACTGTCAAATCGAGGATTGTTCTAGTATCCATGTTAGTACGTAAGCCGATTACAAATACTTGTAAATATTAAATTATAGAATTCAATAATTGTAAACAAACAATGCAATTACGTTAAACAATTTCAAGAAAACAAATTTGTTGAACACAGTTTCTAGCTCACCCAGAGCTAGTGCTTTCGACTCTCTTCCGCCGCTCTTCTCGTTTCTTCAATGTTGTCGTAGTAAAGCACCTTTTCGTTGCGAAATTCGTCTTTTCCGCAACTTCAATTAACTTTACGTTATGGATCACGTCGTCTATTGCTCCTCTCTCGGCTTTACGTCGTCTGCTTCCTGTAGTTGTCGCTACTGATTTACGTCGTCTGCTTTCTGTTGTTGCTTATTTTTTCGCTGTTGCTGCTTGTCTGACGAAGTCGATCTCTTTGTCGAAATGCACGTCTCTTGTATCGTGCTCTCTCTTGATGCTGCTCACGTAGCCGATGTCTCTTCTGCCTTTACATATGTATGTACATAGTATACTTTTCTGCAACCGTCGTTGCCGCTGTTACGTTGCTGCTCTCTTTAGGTCGTACTCGTTGCTGCTCTCCTCAACTCGTTGTTGCTCTCCTCAATTCGCCGTTGCTGTGATATTCGTCGTCTCTTTCACCAGCTCCTTATCTGCTCATCGATACGTTTTCCAACACGGAAAATTCCTGTTCAGACACGTCTTTAAAGTGTCCCAGAATTTTTACAAGTAAGCCGTCGTTGCAATAGTTACCTTTCTTAACTACTGTTTCTATTCACGGTCTATTTTTCATCTGCGGTTACTTCGTCCGAAAATATTTGCAGCATTTCCTCCAGTTTTGTTTCGTCGAATTCGGTTTCTGCTGTACTCCAGTTCTTCTTTTTCGTCGCTCTCGAGAATTCTCACACACACTACAATGAGGTTTTCGTCTGTGTTGTGAGCATTTGTGCGTTCGTGACTTCGCTGTCTGCCAATACATGCAGGAATACACCTTTTCAGTTAGAAAATGCTTCTTCGAGTACACTTTCTAATGGGGTTTTTCCTTCAATGCTTCAAAATTTTGCTGGCTCCGAATTGATTAATTTTCCGTCGTTTTGGCTAGTTTTTATTTGCTGTTTGTGTTAACGCACTTTTCTTTAATTATTCTTGGACTCATCCCGGACGAGCCCCCAATAATTTGTAAGGATAATACAAATTAAGTTTATTTTATTTCAGGTAAAGTTCACAAGATAATTAATGTTTAGATTATTTATGGAAAATTCTTCTTTCGTATTATGGACGCACTCGACTGGCCTCGTTCAGTTTTCTACAGCGACTCATTTCGACTCTACGAAATTAGGGTTTTGGACAGTATGAGAGCAAAAGTGATGGCAGATCAGAGTTTGGAGTGGGACAACAATACTATACTCCTCTGCTGATGAAATACTTGCGGTTATGGTGAAATAGGAAGCAGTGTGTACACTCCATATTCGGCTCCATGTTTTGGCTGTCCCTAATACTCTAAACTACTCCAATCCCACATATATGTACTTTATAGGATCGAAAATAGCAATTTGTGAATTGTAATATTATTGTCAAACCTTTAATAGCTTGTTAAGGTATAAAAAAACCAAAAAGTCAACATTATACTCTTGTCTACACCATAGTCCTATCGTTTTTACACAGGGCAAATAATGCATGAAGCATAATATGGGGTATTGAAGGCGTATATCAAAAGACGCCAGAAGCAAAAAGAAGCCATTACGAATCGCAGTGTTTTTATAAATATAGTAAAAGTTTGTCAAAATTGAAGTAATATATGGTAAAGTTTTCTGCTGGGATTTATTTTTCTTTTATGCCTCTGCAGAGTCTGTAAGCGATTTTTGTTTCACCCGCGATATACTTTTCAAGCAATAAATACCATTATGCTATACTATTTAATTGAGCTTATATATTTATTTATATTTCATTTCAGTCCAAAAATTATTCGTAAAAAGCCTCCATTGTACAATTTGAAGTTTTCCGTTATCGGTATGAAAAATATGGAGATTGAAATAAAGAGAAGAATAGAAAAATTGGGCGGCCAATATGATAATAAAATATCTGATACAACCATAGCCATATTATCCACCGAATCAGAAATAAAAAAAAAATCTATCCGTATGGAGTCTGCAAAAAAACTTGGAATACATATTGTACCCTTAGAATATTTGGATTTTGTGGAAGCTGACTCTGACGGAGCTATTAATTATATAAATAGTATGAGCCTGTGTAATTGGGGTACTGACCCCCTTCTAAGAGTGCCTCTGGATGGTTCAAAGAGTTCAAAGAACAAAAGTATATATACAAAATCTGTGCCAATTTCAAAAACGTTAAAAGTTAAGGATGGAACAGCTGTAGATCCGGACAGTGGCCTTGAGGATATCGCACATGTATACGTTCACGGAAAAGATAAATACAATGTAGTACTCGGCTTGACTGATATTCAGCGAAATAAAAATTCTTATTACAAATTACAGCTTTTGGAAGCTGATAAAATGTCAAAGTAAGTAACAAGATTTAATAATTAACCATTATAATGATTTTTTTTATTACCAAATAGCTTTGTATATCTGAAAGACTGAACAAAAAAAAAAACATTTTGCTAAAGGTTTTTATTGAAATAAATAAGTCAATATGGTAGCTTGTCTTATACCATGTAAACTGATATTTCTGCAGAACTATGGGTTGTTTGTCTGTTGAGAGTGAACGTTATGTGCTTAAACATTTGTTAGTTTTTTATACGCGTCAGATAGCCACTTATCAACTACCATTAGGTGGTTTGCGAGTTAGGTTGTTGCACGGCAGTGGCATTCGCGAAAGTGGATGTTGTGAGCCAGTCGCACGTCGGAATATCCGCTGTGTAAAGGACAAATAGGGATGGCCCAATGTCGCTACCTTGTACGACTCCACCTTTAATTGTGGCAAAAGTTTTTTAATTTTAATTATGAGGCCGTTGAGCCATACGCGATCGAATGCTAGAAATACACGGGAGAAATATTGCGCTGCAATATTCTCGATTATCGAATATGTGCGAATCTCTATTAACTAACAAGCTCGAATGTTCTATGCTTTTTTCTGAAGCCAAATTGATGTGCTGGGATGATGTTGTAAGCTCCCAGACATGGGATTATGCGCGTTAGCAGCCATTTTTCAAAGAATTTCTACAGGCATGATAATAAACTGATTGGTCTGTAAGAAGACAGAATCGTGTGGTCTTTTCCAGGCTTTGGAAACTTTATGATAATCGATAATTTCCATTTTCTTTGGTAGTGGCCGAGCCTTATGATCCCATTGAAATGTATACAGTTGCAGTTACCTGATAGCCTTTGTGATCTCGTTCGAACGAAATGATGCTGGCGAAGAATCTGTTATTGGATATTGGACCTATGACGACTCTATGCCCATATTGCAATGCGTTAAAGTTCAAATTGAAATGAATTGAATGAATTGCAACACATAACAACTACATATACTCGTACACCACACATCACACGATTCTTCAACAAATGATTGTTTGCAATTACAGATACAAGGACAAATATATGATTTGCGTGGTTCAATAGTGCCATCACCAGATGATTTCTGCAAATATATTTCATTTCGTCGATGGTGGATCAGCTAAATGTGCGGTGCAATATTCAGGGAACACAACAGTTAAAGGCCCTATGACACTATAATGCAGATTTCATTAAATAAAACCTTGAAAGGGACAACTATATGTGTAATTTCGCTTGGATTATTTTGGTAATACGACTACGGTCACACCGACCGTAAAAGGTAAACAATAAAACCTACCGCCATTCGCGGCGTATTACTATGAATTTCTGAATTCTACGTCGAAGTATTTACGCATAAATGAATGCGGAAACCTTTCGATTTATGTTTTTAACCTATAATGCAATTTTTTTTAATTATTACCAAAAACTATATTTAAATTAATTTTACAGCGCAATATCCTTGCCACCGAAAACATATTATTTTTCCTTATTTTCTAATATTTTTTCAGTTCAATAACCAAAGAAATTATATAAAAATAAAATTCTCATTGCGAGACCACTTTGAGTTTCGAGCTCTAATGAGCTGGCTAATACACTTTTCAATTACAATTTTCTTAATTTTTGTATTTTTTGATCGAGTATACAGTATATTTTTTGTAGATTTATCGATTTTCGCTGCAATGAAGTAGCTAATGCATTGTTTTAATGCATTAGAGTGCCATATAGTCGTCTTGCTCGCACTTATGTAAAACGCTATAGCGCTGTCAAATCTTTTATGAAATCTTTAATTAATTAATATAATTAACAGTTGAAGCATTTTTCACGCTAATAATGATGTGGTTAACAAAACACCATTGGAACGAATGCCATCGGATGCGCACAAATTTGTTATAAGAGCGGATTGTACCCCATGTGCGAAGATTCCTTATCTTCTTCCAAAGTGAAGAGATTTAATTACATTTTAGTTTTGGCTGCTGCGGTTGCTTTGTTTTTTTGCATTTCCTTTTGTGCCTTCTCCGTTTGTTGTTGTTTGTGCCGTCGCGACAGCCAGAAACGGTTATAGTTATTTGCTTAATCTCACGCTCTATTGCTCAGGACAAATTCCAAGAATCCTAATATCGAGTGCTAGAAAAGATTCGGTATCCGAATGTGTCGCGGGTGAAACCGTGCCCTCGGTGTTGCCCATATCCGTTTGGGGGGGTCCCAACACTTGTCCCCGCAGAGCCCCAGTTCAGTTCCCTGCCAGGGTGTCAGGCCCAGACTACCGGCCGAAATTGGTAAGGAGGATAATCAGCTTGCCTTGCCAAAACCCCCAACGAGACAGTTGTTTCGCGGCTTTCCCCTGATCAAACATCGGAAGATGTTTTAAGTTTTATTCAAAGCAAAATAAAAGCCGAAAAAGAAAAAATTAGGGTGGAAAAATTTTAATTTGCTTATGATAGGAACATTTCATCTTTCAAAATAAATGTTCCTGAGGAATTCAATGCTCTACCCAAATCTGGCCAAATGTGATTGTCAAGGAATTCGAAGCAAAGAAAGAGAAAAAGAGGACAGTTGGAATTACTCTTCCTAGGCTGGATTTGACCACTTCGCCTTCTACGTTCTCCAATTCCGTCCCAAAAAACTAACTAACTCCCTTGGTATCTTCTATGAGAATACAAGAGGCTTACGTAGTAAATTTCCTAAAATGTACTCTAATAGTGTCAAATTTGCTTCCCAAGTATTGTGTTCACAGAAACCTGGTTAAAGCCGGAGATTCTGACCTCCGAAGTTTTTCCAGCTGTGTGTGTTCACAGTATTCCGGCTAGATCACCCTATTAGATGTGGGAGCGGTCGACTCCACTTTCACGTCCGAATTAATAACTGTCGAGAAGTGCAACGATGTTGATATCCTTTGCGTGAAGCTACCAGTTATTGGTGGTTCCATTGTTATTACATGTTACATGTTCAATTTTAACATCCCAGCGGCTATTGGGTCCCTAGATAATTTCAGTAATACGCTAATAATAATACCACAACACATCACAAAAAATGTGGTTTACCAAAGAGCACTTCAATGAAACGGATAATTTGCCGAAAGTGGCGACATCTTAAAGACCCACACGTTTATTATCATGCCTGTCAAAATTTTTCGCAATGTTACTTTTAATGTACATAAAACCAATTTGGTTCCCGTGAAAAACATCGAGCTAGTTAACTGACACATTAGAGATTCGACCAACCTTTGAAAATCGAGAATACTGCAGCGCAATGTATCACAGGCATTCGATCGCGTATTTCCTGTGTACACCCATATATTACTTAAGTCGTTTCTCTACAACAGAGTCATTTCTGTGAGGGGCAGTACGACAACTACACAAACGAAAGCCTAAAACTAAAAGCCAGCAGTCTCTATTGGATAATAAACGCCCGATCGCCGCTATCTCTGGACTACAGGGTTCTGTTCTACAACTCCAATATAAAGCCAATATAGACGTATGGCTGACAGGTTTGGGGGAACGCGAGCAACACCAATATATTTATTATACAGCACGCTCAATACAAAATCTTGAGAACTATCACTGGGGCACCATGGTATATTCGCAACCAAAACATCCACAGGGCTCTAAGCATTTTCGCAGTAAATGATGAAATAGAAAAACCAAAAGCGTTCTATAAGGAAAAAGTTAAGTGTCTGCCAATAATAACAAAGATAGTTTTTAAAGCATTTCAAGGTATATAACATATTTAAGCTACTACTGGTTACGAGTATAACTTTTTTGACACATAACTTAGTAGTAGCATATCTCTTTGAAAACATAACATAACATAAGATAAACGGTTTCAAGCAGATTTAACAATTTAATATGCATAAGAATCATAAATGCTATAAGAATATGGAATCAGCTCCCAAATAATATCTGAATTATTTGTAAGACGCGCACAAAGATATTACACTAGAGATTTTTTTAATATAATTTCATATTTACTTATACGTTAATCAACCAAATCAATGATTATAAAACGTAGGGACTAACACCAGCAACAAACATAACAAGGATACATAACAGCAAACAGCAAAGCCTAAGGTCACCTGGATGCCGTCTTTTCAGCCTTCGTCTGGTCATGGGGATGGCCAATGATGCCGCTAGGTGGTTGGTGTGGGCCAGAAGCCGTTCATTGTATCGAATTGAGTGCCTGTTGATCTGCTCTCTCACTGTTAGCATTTGGAGGTCGTTAGCGATGTCTGCAGACTCTACATAATAAAGTTGCCATATAGAAGACGATTTTATCTCCCATATAGAAACAAAATTAGGGTAACGCAATCCATGATTGTGAATCAGAAACAAGGACATCCAGAGGAACCTGAAGGTCCCGATGGTCGGAAACGTTCTTCAAGATTTGGCAATCGGCTATGCGCAACGCCTCGAAATACACATAACATAATTTACATAACATAATACACATAACATAATACGCATAACATAATACACTTTATACACAAGAATATAAATGTAAATATGTATGTAGGATATTGTAAAGGTAGCACTTTATCTTTCTGTTTTTGTTCAATATGTAATTATATTGAGTTGCCTCAGCGGTAAGAAAAAGCTAGTTTAAATCAAATAAATATTTTTAACAAAAAAAAAAAAAAAAAACAAAATTTTACATTTCTAGTTTTATCAAATAATACTCCAAGTTCCTTAACTTCACTCGTTGCTTTCACTAATTTTATAACACTTGTCCGTCGTCCATAAATTTTGGCGACAAAACAATAAATTATGTCTCTAGCTAAAGAACACAACTTGTTCAGGAGAGGGGTGGCCAGGAAATCCTCCGCAAAAGGATCAATACAAGTTTATCCCACGAAGTAGAAAAAAATCCAGAAATTGGGGGTCGAAATGTGACGACGGCATGGAGTGAATATATTGACATTCGTTTGGGTACTGACTAAGCTTAGCCCGCTACCGACCGAGAAGCCCAGCTTAACAGTGAATTGGAGCGGCGAAGCCGTCCCTAAGCTCGTCTGGAAGCGAGCGACGATCGGGAACACGGATGCGTGCGATCGAAAATTCCGAGAAGCGGAGAGCCGGCGATCGTTGCTAAGCTGGGAGCGCTTGAGCTTTGGGACGCTCGGTGGGCAGAGGGGGAACATTCTCCTCCCCCTTGCAATCACTCAGGTTGCCATAAACCCGTGCAGCGCTCTGGTGTGGCGGAGCTTCAAGTCGCATCAGAGCGCTCCGTAGGACGTTGATTCCTGAGCGACTACTAGGGCGAACACCACCGGCGTAGTAACGGCAGCGATGAGAGGCGGATGAGTGCAATGGAGAGGCGGATGATTCCCATAGAGGGCCGGGAGCCTGTCGCAGTGAGCCTGCTGTACGATGATGAGGAGGTGTCGGATGCCATGTTCGGGAAGCATCACTGTGCGCTAAGTCGAAGAAGCTGATCGGCACTGAGCGCACGAAGACGTCGAATTTTCCATAGCGGATGAGCTTTGGCAGACTCGGCAACGGTAGGACTAAGTACCTCGAGTACGTCTGCTTTCCAGAGCGATCGCGGTGTATGGAAATGAAGCCCTCGTATGTGATCTGGATGAAAGAAGATGACAGGAGATGAGTGATGGTCAAGTAAATGCGAACTAGAAGTATGGGGGTGACCGATGCTGCGAGCGGAGTGGATGCTCTGGACGGTCATGCGGATGCAGGAGAGTGTGGTGGTGCTGATTGCACGTCTTGCATCGGTCAGCAGGTTGCCTCGGAATATACGTGGGCCAAACAGTTTGAACAATAGCGATTGTCGAGAACCGCACGGAGCCTCTTCTCAGCGCTGAGTTTGAGGAACTGTTGGCATTTCCGGGGCGGGTGGAATCCGCTGCAGACTCGGCAACGGTAGGACTGCGTTCCTCGGGTACGTCTGCTCTCCAGGCCAGCAGCACTGCGAGTGGCAAGGAATTTTTCCGGTGGACCGTTTGATGAAACGGAAATTCGTGTCGAGAAGACAGACACGCCGCCCGTAGCTGTTGTAGACACTGGGCCTGTGAGGACCCATCCGAAGATTGTTCATTGCGCCAGAAGAGAGCCGAACATGTTACTTTTGGAACCGCCCAGAAGCACAGGGGAGTATGTCAGCTCCAATTAGGACGTCGATTTCAGAACTCTCGACGAACGTTGGATCCGCTAAGGGGAGATCAGGAAGCTCCTTTCGGAAATCTCTCGGAACTGGATATGATGGAAGTTTTCCAGCGAGTTGAGGAAGAACATAAGCAGTCGTTTTTAACTGCAGCCCGGGTCTAGAGTGAGCGCGAATTGAGAAATTGCAGAGCTTTGTGGCTTGAGCGGCAACTGTATCGTTGAGACCGGAAACTTGGGTCTGAGCTGGCTGGAAAGGAAGTTTTACGAGATTGAAAAGACTCTTAGTAATAAAGGTTGCTTCAGAACCTGAATCGATCAGAGCTCGTGCTTGGAAGGTGCGGCCAAGATGGCAGATGTCAATAATCGCCGTGCCGAGCAAAAGGATCAAAAGCTGTCATCCTGACCCAAAACAGACTTGCACATTTGAGTGGTCGTCAGAGGCTGCATCACTTCTCGCAATGGGTGCGGGTCGTGTACTAGATGGAGCGGAGGGTCTTAGAACGGTAGCCGCAGGGTTGTCGCGGTGCAGAGTTGCCCTCTTCTAATGAAATCTGTCCGCTCATTGACATTTATGTCCAGGAAAAGCGGACATATACGGATAGGGTCTTCTCTGGAACATAAATTACACCTTCTCGGTGTTGGAGTCACTCTGGCCTCATATGAGTTGAGCCGGCGCGCTAGGGCGCTTGCAGGGGTCGACCTGGGCGGAACTTGCCCACAACTGCTAGGCCTGATATCGTCGATACCCTCCAGCTCCAACTCGTTCCAGATTGGAATTTTGGCCTTGTTGTGGATGAATTGCTCCCACATGGACAGTGTGGTTTTGGGAAGTTTTATGGAAACCATGTATACCAGAAGACAATCCCAGGTCTCGACCTGGATGGAGGACATCGACAAGGCTGTTACGCAACTCTGGATGGTGCCTTGCAGCTCTTTCACAGCGGCTCCTGACTCTTGGGGGACTGCCGGAAGGTTGAATAGAATTTTCAACTGGCTATTGAGGAGCAACCGCCGATTTTCAAACCGGTCGGTGAGGCTTTGCCATGCAGAGATGAACCCTTCGTTTGTGAGGGGAGCCTTCGACACAATGGCATGTGCATCGCCACTTGTTTTTGACAACAGGTGGAACAGCTTTTCCACCGGTGTGAGACGCGAATTATGGATAAAGATCGCAATAAAAAGGTCTCGGAACGTTGGGCACCGAAGATAGTCCTCAGTGAAGACTTCGGTGTCCAATGGTGGCAGACGACAACCCGTAGAAGGGGGTGGTTGACTACTGGCGGGAGCCTGTGTACGTTGGGAGGCGGCCTTGTCAATTGGACCACACACTACGAATACACAGAATAGCAGTAATTATACTTCGATTTACTGATGCAGTGGTCGTAGTGTCGTCGGGCTCGGCAAGGAGGTCGGAGCAGCTCTCGTAGCCTTTGAGCCATCTTGGACATGGATCGAGTAACTTTTGGCGATGGACCGGGGCAAAGGTTCACGGAATTGTCGCTTTTTGCCCTTGGGATGGCAATGGCTGCCTTTGACTTTAGCGGAGTTGAGCGCGGAGACGGGCGCGGAGATGCGGATCGGGACCTGTCCAAACGGATTGACGGGAGCGGATGTGGCTTCTTGTCGTCACCTATGGGCATTCTCGGACTCACAGATGGTCACACTAATGCGCTCGGCACGATCTGGGTCGCTAACAAGTTAATCGTCGCCCAAAAGATACACACGAATTACGAAGAAAAGAAGACCCAACTATGGTTCGTGTAACACCAGTGGAAACAGCACCAGCGAAAAAGAGTGTCAGCGACAAGCGAAGGAAAAACAAAAGCGAGTCCTCAGCAGAGAAGTTCGGCCACGAAGCACAAGAGACTGAATGGGAAAAAAAAACCACAGCGAATGCTGCTGCAGGCCGTAGGATGCCTTATGCGGAGATACCCTTTCCTTTTTTTTTTGAAAGCTTGGATTGTTTATATTTGTATACGTCTTTCTCGAATTATTTGTGAATGTCGGACCTGGACTCATGACTTTAGAAACCAATTGTATATTTCTATATATATACCGTGGCTCGGACGTGGAGCTTGTATAAATTGGAAAATTAATTTATTAATTATATTCCGTAATAACAAAAAAAAAAAAAAATTAATTATTATTGTCGGAAATAATTAATGTGAATTATATAATTATTTGCACGTAATTATTACGTAGCCGGAAAGGCGGAATTCAAAATAAACCTTTGCTTTGACCCGGAAAAACCTTACTGGGTGATGCCGTCGGCAAAGCAGTGCATAAGTGAGGCGCCTATGAGAGACAAAAGGCAAAGAAAACGAAACAACAACAACAGCACGGCTGATGCGGCGGTTAGCGCGGGAATCCGAAAACAACCATAAATCGAAGTTTGGTTTTTGCCGTCGGCAAAACACAGTATAAGTGAAGAGCTCAGGAGAGAGAACAAAGCGAAGCCCAAAGAACAGCACTAATAACAACACGTCTGCTGCGGCGGTTGTGTGGATTTGAAGAAATAAACACTTGCGGTCGCACCCGTGTGAATTTTTAATCTTGGTTGTTATTGTTTGAATGTATTTTAATTCCTGTATGTAAGGGCAGAAAATATAAATACATATGTAAGTGGATAAGCATGCAAAATATGTATGGATGAGTTGTCTTTATTTGTACAGTGGAAACCCGATAACGGAACTGCTGAGGGCGTACAAAAAATATTTTGGAGGCAGAAAATATATTTATATATGGGCGTACAGTAGAGCGTCGAGATGTGGACTGTATTATTTAAAGTTGAAGGAATTGTGTTCAAGAAAATATCGAGGCGGCGGGAAACACACAATGACCGAACATACTATGAGGACAAAATCTCGGGTAGGGGGCCGAATTCGGCAACACGAAATGTTCACTGTAGAATTTTTACTGCCGCGGCGCTCGACTTGAAACACACGTTCACTAGTTATATTATCTTTTTATACCCTTGCAGGGTATTATAATTTCAGTCAGAAGTTTGCAACGCAGTGAAGGAGACCTTTCCGACCCTATAAAGTATATATATTCTTGATCAGCTTCAACAGCCGAGTCGATCCAGCCATGTCCGTCTGTCCGTCCGTCTGTCCGTCCGTCTGTCCGTCCGTCTGTCCGTCCGTCTGCCCGTCCGTCTGTCCGTCCGTCTGTCCGTTTCTACGTAAACTTGTCCCTCACTTTTAAAGCTATCTGAATGAAACTTTGCATATAGTCTTCTATATACTCTCACTGCGATATATGTCGGAACGGGCCGGATCGGACGACTATATAATATAGCTCCCATACAAATGATCGATAAATTTTTAGAAAAAAAATTATAACTTAGCTGTTTATCAACATTTTTGCTCCATTTTTTAGATATGGCCATTTTATATTATTTCAGAATTTCGATTAAAATTTCATGAAAATCGGACAACTATATCTTATAGCTGCCATAGGAACGATCGTGAAATTAATAGAAAAAAAAATTATAACTTCGTTGTTTTTCAACCTATTTTTATCTACTCTGAGATATAAGCTTATTTTATTAGTTCAGAATTTTGGTATAAATTTTATGAAAATCGGACAACTATATCATATAGCTATCATATAAACCGATCGGTAGACGTAGAGAAAATGTAAAGCTGGGAATCCAAAACTGTAATAGCCAAACTGTAAACATAATAAGTATAGGTAAAATTTAATGAAATAAGATCTGCAAGGGTATACAAACTTCGGCGTACCGAAGTTAGCTTCCTTTCTTGTTTTTTTAATATATTGTTCGGCTGAAGGTTGAGGATGTCAATTACCACTCTAAGTAAATGACCAACCAACTCGCGGAGTAATGCGCGCCGATTTACATATGTGTATGTATGTATGTATGTACAGTACGGAGAAATGTACAATGGGCCGAAGAAGTGGAAGAAAAAACGGTGAAAATTATGCCGTTGCGGAACGTAGAGCAGGCAAATGGAAGAGGGGAAAATTGGATTTGGATATGATTTTTAAGTTGTCTAATTGCCGTCGGAAAACTCGGACTAGGATTTGACAAAAATCGTACGAGGTTGAGCGAAATTTAAATTTCAGACATTTTTTGACCAGCAATTAGAGACGGGAGGAAACTTTTTACTTATCTTTTCTGCGGTGGCACCACCAAAGCTGCTGGGAAAAAAGGATTCCAGCACGATATCCTTATCCGGCTCGAAGGACCATGTTCAGGAGGGGGGTGGCCAGGAAATCCTCCGCAAAAGGTTCATTAAAAAATGTATCCCACGAAGAAGAAAACGAAGAAATTCGGGGGTCGAAATGACAATGGCTGGAGCGCCCGTAGCATATATATATTGAAGTTCGTTTTGGTAGTAATCTTAGCTTAGCCTAAGGGCTCGCTGCCGACCGAGAAGTGTCGCTTAACAGCGCGAGAGCGGGAGAGCTGGCAATTGGAGCGTCTCTAAGCTCGACTACGAGCAGCGAGCGACGATCGGGAACACGGGTGCGTGCGATCGGGAATACCGAGGCGCGGAGAGCGGGCGAGCGTTGCTAAGCTGGGAGCACTTGAGCTTTTGGAAGCTTTTTTTGCGAGTTTCGAGATCCTTGATGATCAAGGTGTTTTTCGCAAAGGCAAGGAGTTCGCCTGGCTTCCTCCTGGAAGTATCTTCTAGCGATGCCAGAACCGGAAAGCCTAGGTATCTCATCCTTGCCCTCGTAGTGAGTGAGTTTCTCGTTGCGCTCTTTGCCCATGATTTTTATACCCTTGCAGGGTATTATTATTTCAGTCAGAAGTTTGCAACGCAGTGAAGGAGACCTTTCCGATTCTATAAAGTATATATATTCTTGATCAGCATCAACAGCCGAGTCGATCTAGCCATGTCCGTCTGTCCGTTTCTACGCAAACTAATCCCTCAGTTTAAAAGCTATCTGAATGAAACTTTGCATATAATCTTCTATATACTTTCACTGCTATATATGCCGGATCGAACGACTATATCATATAGCTGCCATACAAATGTTCGATAAATTTATAACTTGGCTGTTTTTAAACATTTTTGGGTCATTTTTGAGATATGACCATTATATATTATTTCAGAATTTCGTTATTAATTTTATGAAAATCGGACGACTATATCTTATAGCTGCCATAGGAAATATCGGGAAATTAATAGAAAAAAAATTATAACTTCGTTGTTTTTCAACGTATTTTCATCTACTCTGAGAGGCTTACTTTATTATTTCAGAATTGTTGTATACATTTTATGAAAATCGGACAACTATATCATATAGCTGCCATAGAAGCGATCGGTAGATGTAGAGAAAATGTAAAGCTTGGAATGCAAAACTGTATCTGTCAAACTGTAAACATAATAATATAGGTAAAATGTAATGAAATAATATCTGCAAGGGTATACAAACTTCGGCGTCCCGAAATTAACTTCCTTTCTTGTTTTTGTTGTTTTTGAACCAGTTGTATTCCATGCAGTCTGACTTGTCAGAAGCCAAGTTTAAAAGCTAATACGTACGTTTTTTTTTGTTCTTGGCCAAAGTCGCGCCTTTGATTTTTATAAAATTTAAGCCGACTGGAGACCTCGAGTCTGTAGAACTTTACAAATTAGGTATATAGGTATAAGTAATATGTAATAGAACTTGGTTTTTTTGTGTTTTTCAGCACTTATATTTATAACGTTCATTGTATTAGACATTTCATATCTAAAATATAGTTATTTAATACAAATACCTTTTTTTTTATTTTAACAAAACCAAATGATTCTATAAATATACTACTTATATAAATTTTCTTTTATATTTTTTCTTTAATTTGACCAGAATAAATCGATTCTTAATGGTCCAATTGCAAACTGCAAAATAATAATAAAAAAAAAATGTATAAATGGGGGGTGGGGTTTAAGTAGCAATTTTCATAAAAATCGGTACAACCGGTTTGGAGAACTTTTGACGTATGCAATGTAGTCAAGCAGTCACTCTGGCAGACCGATAAAAGTCATACTAATGTTTAAACTATATACCACTATCTTATTTTTTGTATCATATACATATGCATATAACATGAGATCTATCTAACATAGGAGCAATAGATTTCTTACGTTTAACGAAATTAATATATACATTTTTATTTTAATTTCAGATACTGGATTTTTCGTTCTTGGGGTCGAATCGGTACCACTATTGGAAATTCAAAGATTGAGGAGTTTGACACAATTATCCCCGCCATAAAAGTATTTCAAAAAGTATATTTTGATAAAACTGGAAATGAATTCGAAAAGCGAGACAACTTTATTAAAATTTCTGGACATATGTACCCAATAGATATTCAGTATGGTAACGAAACGAATATTTGCTTACCTGATACAGAATCTCTAAATTCAAAGCTAGATCCATGCCTACAAAATTTAATACGGCTGATGTTCGATGTTGATTCTATGAAAAGAACATTGATGGAGTTTCATATTGATATGGATAAAATGCCACTGGGAAAACTTAGCGTAGTTCAAGTACAATCTGCTTACACAGTGTTGAGCGAAATTTTTGAATTAATTAAATCTGGATCCAGTAATGTGCAAATTATTGATGCGACAAACCGTTTTTATACCTTGATTCCTCATAATTTTGGAATACAGTCTCCAACTTTAATTGAAACATATAAACAAATTGAAGATTTGCGACAAGTTTTAGATTCGCTAGCTGAAATCGAGGTTGCCTATAACTTAATTAAAAGTGAAAATACAATTGATAATATTAATCAATTGGACAAACATTATGCCCAATTGAAAACTAAATTAGATCCACTAGATAAAAGTAGTGAAGAGTTTTCCATTCTTCAAAATTATGTTAAAAATACTCATGCCTCTACCCATAGCGCATATGAGTTGGAAGTAGTGGATGTGTTTAAAGTACATCGTCAAGGGGAATCAAAACGTTATAAACCCTTCAAGAAGTTACATAATAGAAAACTATTATGGCATGGCTCACGAATAACAAATTTTGTCGGTATATTATCACATGGCCTTAAAATCGCGCCTCCAGAAGCTCCACCAACTGGCTATATGTTCGGAAAAGGAATTTATTTTGCTGATATGGTGTCAAAATCTGCCAACTATTGTTGTACAACCCAACAAAATTCTACTGGATTAATGCTTCTTTCTGAAGTTGCTTTGGGAGATATGATGGAATGCACAGCAGCCAAATATGTTACAAAACTTCCAAAAGATAAACACAGCTGCTTTGGTCGAGGTGTTACAATGCCAAATCCAAAGGAAAGTTTTTTACGACATGATGGAGTTGAAATACCTTTGGGACAAGCAGTGACAAATTCAAGCTTAAAATCGTCATTATTATACAATGAATATATCGTGTATGATGTTGCCCAGGTGAATGTGCAGTATCTATTTCGGATGGAATTTAAATATAAATATTAGGTTATGAATATATTTAATTTGAATGTAAGAAATAAACTCAAAAATAAAATATTAATGGAGTGATAATGCATGATTGTTCACGGTTGGTGCTAATCACTTAGGAATTAGGAGCATTATTTGTGGTTAATAATTGTATTGTTTTGTAAAATTTGATTTAGTGGTTTTCCATTGATAAGTTTTGTTTAAGTTTAGGATGTCGTTTTTTTAAGGTTTTATGTATTATCTATGTTGTTCTTTTCGGTTTTGAGTAGGTCGATTGCTATTTGTACATTATTCTGTACATACACATGACATGACGTTATGGGGGAGATACATTGTAAATTGTACATATTTTTCTTTGCATATGGATAAAACCACTTTCATATTTACAACAAAAATATGTTTTCTCAGGATTTTTCAAAATTGTGGACGTAGGCGATATTTTATCGGGAAGATTGGGTTGGGACCTTCCCGATATTCTATTCAGCGTTCGTAATATAAATTTTGAACATTTAATATATTTGATATAAATTCCTAAATACTCAGTTTTATCAATTAAGTTCGTATGGCATATTCTTAGAGAGATATAGTAATAGTATATAGTTTAGTTTTGTTAGCATCGACCTGTATTTTTCTAGGATTTGTAATTGCAGACTTGGGGTCTCAATCGGCTTCGACTTTATAAAAATCAAAGGCGCGACTGTAGCCAAAAACAACAAAAAGAACTTTTCAATAGAGAAGTAGCAGCTGTGGTTACGATCGTTCCAACTTATTAGAACACTTGCTAACTATTGCTAATTTTCTTGGTACTTTACCTTCAATCTAAGCTTAAACCCGTTGGGAATCCTAAGCTTCGATGGAAAGGCAAAAGCAAACCCCGAAAATTGGCAATAGTTCTTTTTCTTGTTTTTAACCAGTTGTTTGGCATGCAAGTCTGTCAGACTTGGCATAAGCCAAGCTTAAAAGCTTATACGTATGGCGGCGTGGGCTTTTTTGGGGCGAATCTCCCCTTTGGTTTAGTTTTGTTTTTTTAGCATCGACCTGTATTTTTCTAGCATTCGTAATTGCAGGCTTGAGGTCTCCCGCCATGGCTAATTGTTCACTTCGTTCGGCTTTTTGGGCAGAGGGAATTGAACCGTAGCCTTTGCTAAACATTGTAGTATCGCAGACGTAGCTAGCGGCGATGCTATAACAAGGTTCATACAGTTCCCATTGCCCAGCCGCCTCCGTCGTGGAGGGTTCTGATTAAGAATTTTTGCCAGCCTGCCAATTAGATAACTTGGAGTAGAATAGATTACATATATCTGTTTGAAAGTTACAATGTTCAACAAAAAATAAAAATAAAAACACGGAGACTATACACTATTGATTCTGGAAGATCTTGGTCTGTTCATAGTTAATTCGAAAACGATGCCTTACTGGTACACCGAAATATTCCTTGTAACATTTTTTGAAAGCCTTGAAAGGAAATTTCCTCCAAACATAACCAAATACGTTTGGATCGTTTCACTCTCTTTGTCGGTAAAGCTGAAGAACGACGTTTATGAACATCGTTTATGACACGGTAACAAAATGTTACCTAAGTTCCCAACCAATAGCCGAGACACTCAAAATATTTTTTTAATTCCAGGGCTACATTATAGCAAAAATATTAGGCAAAATGAATTTCAGATAAAGCAATAAAACTAATGAAACTGACGTCCCTCGATTGTGGTTCTTCTTAAATATGTGTTCACGCCAGAAAAATGCTTAGTTTCGGAAGGCAACCCGGTATCAGCCTTCAATGATCCCGCGCGCCCTCTCTTTTCTCTCCCTCTCCATCCGGGCTTCCAATCCGCTCTGAATAGCTTTAGTTTAAGATTCTTTTGTATTGTTAGTACCAATTGACTCCTTCTACGTTAACTGTTTTCCCGCTAACATTTATTTACATTTACATACATATTCAATACAGTCCACTCCACAATCGCTGCCATAAAAAATACTCCACAAAACTTACATAAATATATCCACATACTTAGAACAAAAATTAAAAAAAAAATACAATATAGCACAAATACAGTCCACTTCACTCTGAAAGACATATTTACAACAAATATATAAAGATTAACCAAACAAATGATCATTCCAAAACGTATTACATAAATACTAAAATTATAGTCCACAGCTCCAATATATAAATGTATGCCCAAAATCCACGGCAGAGCAACGCCAACCTGATTCGTACATATATTTATTTACTTACTCCATTGCATTCCATAGCGAAGAAATACAATTTTCCACAAAGTAATTATTATATAACAAATAATTATTACGAGTCCAATTGGTTCCTAAATTCCCAATCCAGTTTCGACACATAAATAATTTGTATTATATCTTTACAGTAAATTTTTCTTAGATATATACAAAATTCCATTCCGTCTGGCTGTCGGCTTCCTCCGTGCGAAACGGAAGTTTTCTCTGGCAATTATCAGCGGTCTATATAGACAATCCTACGCTGTTCTATTTAAATGCCAAGACTACAGTTTCCAATTCGCCACTCACCAAAGACGGTTTCCACATACTCTGTCCGGCCTTCCTACGGATAATTGGGACTGTCTATAAGTTTACTTCCAAAGCTGACGCTCTCATTATGGGAGCAAACCTTACCAAATAAAACCGAAATTCCGACGTGGCTAGAACTTGATTCTTTTCTTAATAAGCGCCATTGAGCTCTGGAAACTATAAATTCTATTTAACCTCCGACGTTACGCCTCAGTCCGTCCAAACCGACGAAATCCATCGTGGCACCGCAAGTACTAAAATCCTTTTGTACGCCGATTGTTCCCATATCCAAAGGGTGCGATTTGTGTTCTGCAGGGAACCATCCAGTGCGTAAATGTCCACGCTTCCTCCAAATGACGATAGAAAATCGGCGCTTAATTTCTGGAGGCAGTGTGATCCGGCTATCAGCCTCCAATGATCCCGTAAGCGCTCTCTTTCTCTCCCTCTCCCTCCGGTTTTCCAGTCCATAGAGCTTCTAATCGCTCTCCCAATATAGGTTAAGGTTCATTGTAGTCTCCGTGTTCTTTTTTTTCTTATCAAGTGCATTTCAGCTTGAATCCACCCTCTTCCAAAACATTATTTTCGAAACATATAAAACCTACAGGTATAAAAATGTATAAAATATATATTAGAGAGCTATTTGTTTAGAATTTAGATAAAAAGGTTGCACCGTCTTAAAAATTTGACAAGCAAAAATTAAGTTCCTTTTAATATATTCTAAAAGATATAGACTGATGGGGAGGCCCTTAGATCTTCCAATATTGAGACGTACACGGAGGCCCTAAGGTCTACCGAGATATATAGAGACTTATAGGGAGGCCCTTAGGTCTTCCAATATCGAGACGTACAGAGAGGCCCTAAGGTCTTCCACAAGTTATATACGTAAGGTATGGTCGGGGTCCGACTATTAGTTACCACTTTACCAATATACCTTACTCGTCCTTGCTCCTTAGGCGGCTCCTTCCTGTTGGCTTACCCTTGCTCCTGTAGAGGACTTGGCCGATCGCTGGCCGAAAACTGAATGCCTCCCAAGGGCTGGAGCTCGCCTTATATAGCGCTCCGGTGCGGTCGAGTGTGACCGACGCGCCCGGAGAAATTTGCCATTAAGAGTGTGGCCAGATCCTCATTTGGGCCAGTGTGACTCTTTGCACCTGATCATGGGTTTGAAACGGTGTATCTCTGCTTGTTGCAGATTTGATCGAAATAAATTTTTTTGTATAAAGAAATCTGTCTTTTGTGAAATAATAAAAATTGTGTCTTGTAGGTTTTGTTGTTATATTATTTTTATTATTTTTTCAAAAACATAACAAAATGGCTGCATTTTTTTGGCTCAACTGAATAGGTTTAACTACTAAATTTATTAAATTTACATGTATTAAACAAAATTTGAAGGCACTAGGTAACTGAAGTAATAAAGGACACAATATTTAATATTTAGTATGCCAACCCTTGTTCTTAATTATTTCAAACATACGGCTTGGTAATGAATCGTAGTATTTTTCGATTTCATTTAGTAAAATTGTTGACCATGCTTTTTTAATTGCATCAACTAGGGCTCCAGAGTCACTAAATTGTATTCCTCCTTCGTATACTCTCCAAGACAAAAGTCCCCAAATGTTCTCCATGATGTTAATGTCAGGAGAGTAAGGCGGCCACTCGAGCAATTTGACATTTTGGTCCTTAATCCACTGCTTTACAACCCGAGCGGTATGGATGGGAGCATTGTCATGTTGATACGTACATGGAATATGACCATACGTCTCTAAAAACTGGGAAAAAGCCTTTTGGAGCACAGTTATGTAAAGATATGCGTTCAACTTCGAGACAACCTGGAGATAGCATGTTCTATAAAAAGATAGGGCTCCCCATACCATTTCTCCACCTGCACAAGTGTCATGATGACTTAAAAACAATTCTTCTTTTCTAATATTGTGAAAATAGTAGTTATAGCCGTCTGATCCATCGAGGATAGCCTTCTTTTCGTAGGAGAAGACCACAGTTTTGACGGTTTGGTCATTCCGGTGGCTCAAGGATGGCCAGGGTTCGTCTCAGAAATTTATTTGTTGTCTGAGGTGGTTGCTGAAAGAGATGCCGACCCGATCCCAGAGTAGAACGCCGAGAAATATTCCGTAACTATTATTATATGTTTATGGCCTCGAACATTACAACTGTTAAAAAGATTGGATTTAGTCTGCTGCCGCGGGTAGTCGCTCTAGAACGCCGCACTTCAGGGTCAGGTACATCCTTCCCGCTCGGGTCGACAGTGTCGGTGAAACGCCGATGCGCGGATGCCCCTCAGATCTCCTAGAGTGAGAATAACTGGTGGAGGCCCTCAGGTCTGCCAGTTAGTGGAATAACTTGTTAGCGGAGACCCTGAGATCNAGGCCCTAAGGTCTTCTAAGATGAGAAGTTTGTAGAGGCCCTAAGGTCTTCTAAGATGAGAAGTTTGTAGAGGCCCTAAGGTCTTCTAAGATGAGAGGTTGTTAGAGGCCCTAAGGTCTTCTAAGATTGAGAAGTTGTTAGAGGCCCTCAGGTCTTCTAAGATTGAGAAGTGGTCAGAGGCCCTTAGGTCTTCTAAGATTGAGAAGTTGTTAGAGGCCCTAAGGTCTTCTAAGTTTGAGACGTGCACGGAGGCCCTAAGGTCTACCGAGATATATAGAGACTTATATGGAGGCCCTTAGGTCTTCCAATATTGAGACGTGCACGGAGGCCCTAAGGTCTACCGAGATATATACAGACTTATAGGGAGGCCCTGAGGTCTTCCAATATTGAGACGTACAGAGAGGCCCTAAGGTCTTCCACAAGTTATAGACGTAAGATATGTTCGGGGTCCGACTATGTGTTACCGCTTACCAATATACCTTACTTATCCGTGCTCCTTAGGTGACTCCCTGCTGTTGGCTTACCCTTGGCTCCTGTTGGCCGATCGCTGGCCGAAAACTGAATGCTTCCCAAGGGCTGAAGCTCGCCTTATATAGCGCACCGGTGTGGCCGAGTGTGACCGACGCGCCTGGACAAATTTGCCATTAGAGTGTGGCCAGATCCTTAGTTGGGCCAGTGTGACCCTTTGCGCATGATCATGGCGCGTGCGCGCATTTAATTCAAATCTATTCCATATTCATCGTTTTCTATTGTCTATAGTATAATCTTTTTTCTATATTATCTATTTGTGAGCGTCTGCGCGTCACAGGGTAAAAAAGGCCACCATAGCACTATATGCCTCTCTCCCGCTCTAATGAATTGGGTCTATATATCGGAGGTGCGTCCGACTCTGTTGTATGGAGTCTTATTGTGGTGGCAAGCCATTGAAAAGAAAACGTATAATAAGCTTATGGAGAGAACCCAGCCGCAGGCACTGCTCTGTATATCAGGGGCGCTGAGGTCAACCCCCACCAAAGCACTCGAAACCATAATTGGTATATACCCATAGATACCCAAGCGCAACTGACAACAGGAAAGGCGGCCCAACGTCTGGTTGCATCAGGAACCTGGTCGCTACAAGGATTTGGGTACAGTTCAATTGGTCGAGACATGAGCAGTACATCTGACTACATGATACCCAGAACGTGCCCGGATGTAAACACAACAGTATTAATGGGACCAAAAGACTGGAAGTCAGGCCAGGACTATGCTCAATACCTAAATATACATATACACCGACGGCTCCAAGATGAATGGAGGAGTTGGATCGGGCATATACTGTTCAGACATTGAACAGACGGAAGTATTCGCAATCAGGAAAGCAGCAGAGTTGGCACAGAGCAAGCATGAGGCGTCCACATGAGGCGTTCAATTTGTTCGTAGACAGTCAAGCGGCGATAAGATCCATGCAATCATCAGCGGTCAGTTCCAAAAATGTACTGGCAAGCAGGGAGTCACTAGATAGCATGATCATGACTAAGTCAGTGAGGATATACTGGGTTCCCAGCTACCAAGGCATAGACGGCAACGAGACCGCGGACGAACTTGCAAAGGAAGGCGTCGAACTGGCGAGTGAAAGAGCAGAAAACGTCCCTGTCTCCCTACGAACGCTCCAACGCGAGCCGGGGAGACGGGCTGACGTACGCGCAAAAAGCAGGTGGAGGAGTAATTCCGCAACCTGCAGAATATCAAAAATCATGTACAAAGAGCGCAACGAAAAACTCACTCACTACGCGCTGCGTCTTCCGCGGAAGGATTTGCAGAATGTTAACGGATATTCTAACAGGTCACTAGATGTCTTCTGCACATGCAGTCAAGCTGGGTATTACCGACACGTCAAATGCCGGAAATGTGATGAATCCGAGGCAACTAAAATCTTGAAGCATCTCATTTGCAAATGTCCGGCCCTAACGAGGGCAAGAATAAGATACCTAGGCTCTCCGGATCTGGCATTTCTAGAAGATGTCTCCAAGAGGAAGCCAGGCGAACTACACCTTGATCTTCAAGGATCTCGAAACTTGCATAAATAGTCTCTAGGTCCATCCAGAAATTTCCCCGGCCATATTGGCCTATGCGCGGATAAACCTAACATAACCTAACCTATAGTTTTTTTTTTACAAGATCAATTTTTTTTTTTTTTTTTTTCAAAACCAAACAATTTATTTTATTCAGATTTTTGCAAGTTTTTCGTCTTTTCTTCTTTTTTTCTTTTTTCTTTTCTTTTTTTTTCAGCTTTCGTTTTGTTCTTTCTTCTTTCATCTCTCTCTGCTGACTGACTTTTCTATACTCGCCTTCTGCTTTTTCTCTGTGTCCCTTGTCACCCTCCCAGCTGTAAGCATGCTGAGTTCATAACCCTTTTTTACATTCGGCTAATCCTGACAAATCATCTGTCCCAGATGACCAATCATCTTCATTGTCCTGCAAATACCGCCACAGCTTTATGTAATCACAACTGGTTGAAGTGTTAGATGGGCCTACGAAGTCTGCTGCCTTCCCAACTTCGTAGTTGCCATTTCTCTTGACTTTTGCAACGTCGTACGGTCCATGTACTCTCTAGCCAACTTCTTTCCAACTACAAACTGTGTTCGGCGTGTAGTGTCCAACTTTTTAATCGACTCCCTGTTTTCGCTCTCGGTCAAAGTTCCTTTTTTACGATTCCTGTTCTCGTTGAATCTCGATCTTTGCATCTTTTCTCCGTTGCTGCCGATGCTCGTCAAAGAAGCTGAAGCATACGATCCATTGGCTTTTTGTTCATCTTCACACAAAACAGCAGTTCAAATGGTGACTTCTTAGTGGACGCATGCAAGTGTGAATTAACCGCTCTCTGCTCGTCGGGAACTGCCTTAAACCACTTGGCTGGTTCATCTGCTTAAATCTTCGAAATAATTGATAAAATTGTGCGATTAACCCTTTCAATTTGATTTCCACGGGGAACTCCGGTTGTGCTCCAAACATGCTCGATTCCATTTTCCTTCATGTCCTCTTCAAACAAGTTGGCCGTGAAAGCGGTGCCTCTATCCGAAACTACCCGCACTGTGTTGCCAAAAATTTCGGACCAAATCTTAAACTTCTTCAGCGTTTCCTCGCTGCTTGTAGTTTTCGTTGGGAACAGCCATATACACTTTGTAAATGAATCCACCACGCAAATATGTACAAATATGCAAATTCATACTGTTTTCCAGTAAGGCAATCTACATGCTTCAACCGTTTTCCGGGGCGATGTTACACAGTAAACTCGAAATCCTGCAGATAAATAATCCACTGTGTGACTGCTCTTGGCACATACTCCTTCTGTATTGTTTACTTGAAAGCGGAGCAATCCGTGACCAACTTATATGGCGATCCCAGCAGATAATGTTTGAATTTCTTTACCGCTAAATAAACAGCTTTTGCTTCTAAGATATAATTGTGCTGGCGGGACTCAGCTTCTGACGTATTCTTGCTCCAATATTGTATTGGATGGAGTCCGCCATCAAACTACTGCATTAAGACCGCTGAAAATTCTTCTTTTGATGCTTCCGTGTGTAACTCAGTACACCTTTAAAACGGGTTCTTTTGCCAATGCATCCTTCAAACTTTGAAATGCATTCATCTGACTCTCAGCCACTAAAAAGGAAGCATCTTTTCGCTGCAGTCAATGGGCTGGCAATCTGTGAATAATTCAGAACCAATGTTCTAAAAAATCCAGTCAGCCCCGAAAAAGCTTGGACTGCTATGACGTTTTTCGGCACAGCAAATTTTCTAACCGCATCTGTTTTTACCTGTCCAGGCCTTATGTATCCGTTCTCAATGTTGTGACCCAAAAAGTACATTTTCTTCTGGAAGAAGTGACATTTTCGCCACTTTATCTTCAAACCAAACTATCCAACTTTTTGATATACGAGTTTCATCTTCTTCACAGATTGCTCAGCAGTCTCGGCGTGAATTATTATATCATCCATGTACAAGTCGAGTACATCTTTGTTTATCAGCTTGTTTATATGAGTGTTTGTTAGGAGTAGGCTTCGATGCCTGGCAAAATAGCACATAAACTAGTTGCCTTGTTTGTGTCGCACCCAGCACTTGAACTAGGTGGACTGCAGTTGGATGAGTAAAGATCTCTTTGACTTGAAGGTGATTACTGACTTTATTGATTCAAACTTAACGATGTACTTGCATTTACGAATATTAATGATAAAGAATAATGTAGGTTGCTAGTGCATGCGGAAACAAATATGCTTCTGGTTACAAATAATGTAGGTTGTAATGGTATATGCAGAATGAGGCTATTGCTCCATCCAACTTCATCGCGTCAGCAGAATCTACATATGCGCTTGACCTGGTGGTAATCTATACATTATTTTGGCCGCATATGAGAGTGCTGCGACTGACGAATTACAGATTATGTAATGTTATGATTATGAATTATATATATATTGCAGCGACTGAACACAGCTCCTGGAACACATGGTTAACATAGCGAATAAAAACAGCTGGAGTGTTCCGAAATCCAAACGGGGTCCTATTGGATTTGTACAGTCCGGATTTGGTGATGAACGCCGTGAATTTCTTGCTATCTTCGTCAATAGCCACGTGAAAGAAACCATTCTCTAGATCCATCGCGGTAAAGAACCTTGCCTTTTGCGGCTTTTGTAGCACGACTTCGATTACAAGAACGGGAAAGCAGTCTCTCAATACCATCGACATCAGCTTACGAAAATCGACGCAAATACGCCGTGTACTATCGTACTTGCTCACCAATACAAGGCAGCTGCCAAAATTAGATGTAGATGGTCATATGATTCTAGCAGCTATCCATTCACCGATCTGCTTTTCGACGTCCTTTTACTCGGCAATCGCCAACCTACTCGGGGATTGACGAATTGGGATGATTTCACCATACAGTACAATTCGCAGATTTACTGGAAATTCTTATACCAAATCCACCGCCTTATAGTTCTTGATGAGCTGCGACACTTATTTAGCGTACTGCGGAGGAATATATATTTCCTCATCTGTATTTATTATTTTATAAATACTCATCTGGTTTGATTTCTCACAAGTCTTCTCCCCCAGCGGGGAAGAAAACCAGTATCCGTCGACCAACATCGAAAATTCGAACTTCGAGCCGAAATCGAAACCCAGAAGCGCGTCATGTCGATGTCGTCTTTCTTAACAACAAAAAACTTGTATGGCGTTCTCTCCTGATCTACTGCAACTTCAGCCAAAAAGTAGCCAACTGGACACGTGATCTTCATTCCCAGCCCACGCAGCTTCGACGCACATCTCACCAAAATGACATTCGGTATTTTCTTGAAGATATACTTGCGCAAAATAGATACGTCGCACAGTAGCGCCTCTCGAACAAAAGCCGTTGCAAAAATCGAAAAAGTCGTTGTCGCAAAAACGATTTTAACCATACTTATTCGACAGGAAATTTCCCATGTATTCAGAATCTGCTGTAAAATCAATTTTCGGATTTTTTTTGTAGAAGATATGAGCATTCAAAGTTGAACTTTGTTTCCATTTTTGCATCACAAGAAAAAAAAAAGGAAAAATTTGTTGACTTTCAGGTAATATTACACAAAAACTATATTACCTATCGCCATGATTTTTGCTTTTAATAATAGACATTCATAAAATGTAACCCAATCCAAAAAAAAGGGGAATTGGGTTAGGGCTTGCACAGGTAAATCGCTACCTGCCAGGTGTCCATTTTTTTCACTTTTTTCTGGCTAAAGTAGTCTATATCTTTTTTGGATGGGCTGAGCCACTATACACACTATAACTACGACCTTTGTGGATCTATTCTGGACCAAAATCAACTTACATCTGCTGCGTCGAGCTGCGTCCCCGGAAATGCAACAGCATAAACCAAAACTACTCAGGGTTAAATATACCAAAATACCGACTCAGCTGCATACTAACCAAAAAATATACTAACTGTAGCGCGTGGCGGTTACACGTTGAAATAAAAAAAAAATTTTTTTTCAGTTTTCAAATTATTTTTATCTGAGCAAATACATAAAATTAAAGATAAAAAATTAAATAAAAAATATTTTTAAAAAATTGTCTTCATTGAGAAAAAAATATTTCTTTACTTTGATACCCTTTAAAAAGGCGAATGAGTGGGCGTGGCTGATTTTCCAATACATATGTAAATTTTACA
>VNJY01003197.1:0-53397 GCA_008042715.1 Drosophila bocki
ATATATAAAAAAATATATATAATAAAATATATATAAATATATATATATATAAAAAATATATATAAAATAAAAATATATAAAAAAATATATATAAATATTTAAAAAAAATATCTAAAAAAACATTAAAAATAATAATAAATATTACGAATTCATCATTGCATTTTGGATCAGCTTATAGTTTGATATTATCCCCCATTTCTGTTACCAATTTCCTTTTAGCCATGCAAATATCGATTAAAGTTGGCCCCACCCCCTCGCCTGGAATACACCCTGAAAAAAAACACACACACACACCCTCAAAATTAGTTCGAAAGTCAAACCGGGCAATTAAAAACCTAGAAATGCATATTTTTTCCCCCATTTATGAATTATGCAATCGAGGAGGAGGAAAGTCAACAGGGAAACTGGTTAACAGGGAAACTTCCCCCGCTAAAGGAGGACATGACATAAGCGTTTAAAAAATTACGGGGGGGGAAAAATAAGAGAGCTCTAGAAAAAAACAAAACGAAGCCAAATATGCGACGATCATAAAAGGAAACCCAAGACCATGGCATAGGGTATATGTATGTTATATGGGTTGCGGGTTGTGGGAGGCGGGGGGGAGCCAAAGCAAACATGTGACATATGCGGCAATTAATGCCGTTAATTATTAAAGTTAACACCCAAAAGCGACATGCACAAGTCAAATAAATAAACACGCAGGCAGGCAGGCAGGGAAGTCAATGGCTCTTGGCCATAACCAAAAGCCAAAGCCAAGCCAAAGCCCCCTCCGAAAATGAAAACGAAACGAAAAGACCCCCCTCAAAAAACCCATAAAATGTCAGCAGCCCCTGCACAAACGCCCCAACAATTAAGGACAATGCGTACTAATTTCAAACGAAAACTTCAACGTGGCCAACGGGAAAGCGGAAAAAAACAACAAGGAATTTAATCGAGAAAAGCCAACACCGAATTTTAGGATATCCTGAAAATAGAGAGTAGGAGCATTAAATCGGGGATAAGAAATAATATATATATTTATATTATAGATTTTCTATTTTTGCCTGGTTTTTTTCATGTCTTTAGCTTGACTTTATCCCCTAGTTGGGGGCCTTTGTCGATTAATAATGATTTTTATATATAAACTGGCTTTAAAAGAGGGAGGTCCTGGCTGGCTTTAACCCATGCGTGCCGCAAAGAACAAGAAGAAGCCTCGCTTGTTGGGGAAGGACAGTTGGCACATAAATAATTTACACGCCGTCCTACGTACTGCTGACATAATTTTTTCCCACAAAAAAAAGAATACAACAAAAATACAAAAAATTAATACCAGGGAACCCACAATTAGGAGCAGGTTTTCAGGGGTTAGGGGTGGATTTTTAGTAGGATTTTTTGGAGGGGCCTTTTTACGGGGTTGACAGAAGGGCAGAGGCAGTGCAATGCATAAGCAAACAAAACTTTGGCAATTTTGTGCAACTTTTTGGCTTCCACATTTTGTATAGAAAGCTCTTTTTTTCCCCATCCCTTTGTAAGTGTATGTGTGTGTGTGTGTGTGTCGAGGAAATTATGTTTTTGAAAACAGGAAAACCTTGGCAAGTTCGGAACGAAAGGAAGAAGGCCTTTGTTGGTGAGGCGGGCTAGAAAAAGAGGTAATTCCATTTTAGAATAAGCTTTGCTTAGGTCAAATCGAGTTTAACTTTTTCACAGACTACAAAATCGAGTTGCTGGGAGTTAACAAGTTGTTCCAGAAGGAGAATATATTTTTAAAAAAAAAAAAAAAAAAAAAAAATAGGAAATTTATATATAAATATATACTATATGCAAAATTCAAGCCAAAGTTTTAGGTTTTCTTAATTTTTGGAATTAAAAAAAAAAGTTAAATAGAATAAATATTCAAAGAATTATTTTTAGATTTTATGACAAAGATAAAAATAATATATAAATTAATAGATAAAATAATATATAAAATAATGTATATAATAATATATAAAATAATAAATAAAATAATATATAATAAAATATAAAAAATATTATAATTTAATTTAAACCAATTTTTTAAATAAATATTTAAGCTTTTTAAGTTTACAAATCATACTAAAAATTAAAAAAAACGTTAAATAAATATTTCAAAGGCTTAACCAAAATAATTAGACACCTTAAAAAACACCTTTGGGGTCAATTGAAATCCCCCCCAATTTCTATATATTTTTTTGTTCATTGTTTCACAACTTTTTGTTTGTTTTTTATGATATATATCAATTTTTTCTGTTTTTTTTTTTTTGAAACTGCCTGCCACTTAACGGGCGCATAAAACGCCTATAAGGATGATGGCGGGAAATTTGGAGGGACGGACGCTAGGGGGACCCTGACGATAAGCATATGATTTTCAATTTTGGCCACAAATCCGGACAAACACACACAGAGAGAAGCCTAAACTTTGTTCTCGACCAAAGTGCCAATGGGATAACCAGCAGGACTTGCACAGAGAAAAAATATGGGTAATATAGAGTTCCAATTAATATTTGATTTATGAAACATTTTGAATGGCTTTTAATTAAATTAATTATTATTATTATTATATATTATTATATATTATTTATGTTATTTATATTATATTTATATTATATTTATATTATTTAAATTAATAAAAATGTTTATATTTTTTGTAATTCTTATTTTTTATCCTTAAAACTCTCTCTATATCTTATATGTTATTTATATTTTTCCCCAGTGCCCGGCTCCAACTTTGTGGCAACTCCTCCGACCCCAAAAAACTCTGTCCTGGGGCCACGCCCCCTTTGGCGCGCCTCCTTGTGAACCGTTAAGCGCCATTAGGCGGCTGTGCAGACATTAAAAACAGCTGCCATCGTCTCCGTTTGTTGTTCCTTTCCTGTTTTTCCCCCCAGTTGTTGCTGGTGAGGCAGTTTTTTTTTTTGAGGGGGACGAAGGGGGAGCGGCACAAAAATTGCCTGTTTATATTCGCAGCGACAGCAAATTTTATTATTATTTTTGTTCTTGACAACGGAGAAGCGACATTCACAACAACAACAACAACACATACACAGCTATAGTCAGCAAGGCAGGACACCGATTTTTGGACGTTAGCAGGGTGGGGTGGAGGGGGTTTAACATGTTCCAAAACTAAATACAGGGTGCTACTAGGGGTTGTATTAGTTGGGGGAAAAAAGGTAAAAATAACATAGAAACTGATGTGAAATTTCTTCAGAAAATTTAATAAAATATATAGAAAATAAAAAAGAGAAAAGGTTACTCTGAATACTAAAAGTCAATGCAAAATCTAAACAACTACTATATAAAATTTCCTCCAAATAAAAAAAATTTCTAAGCAAAAATATTTAGAAATTTCAAAGACTATAATTTCTAATTGTCTTCCTCTTTTTTATGAGAAAACATAAATCCTGCTGGATAACAATTAGTTTATTTGCTCAAAGAGTAAGTCAAAGCGAAACTATTACCCATTTTCTATACTATATATATATATATATACTTTCCAATTTCCTGGTTGTTTTTCTGCACATTTTGCATTTCTATTTGGATATTTTTGGATATTATTGGTTAAAGCAAATCAAAATCAGAGCTTGTTGTTGCTGATACGGTTTTTTTTTTTGTTGAATTGTTATTGCCGCATAGACACAATTCAGTTGAATGTGAGTGCTTGAGGGGGCGAGGAGGAAATTCATACATAAATCCATGGCTTGAAGTTATTAGAAGTTTTTCCTCTTATATATTTTCCATTCTTTTGGAACACCGACTGCGCGCCTCCAATTAAAGAATAATTCATTTCAATTGAAGTCAATCAAAAGGAATTATTTCACGCTTAATCAATTAGAGAAGCGGGGCGAAAAAAAAAAAAATAAAAATATGGAAAAGAGGAACACCAGACACCCCCAAACAAAGGAATGTCTACAGAGATTTCTCTCTTTCTCCCAAAAAATAACCGAGTGAGTATCCAGAAGAATACCAAAATGATCCCCTCATCATTATGATATATGGTTTTGGGGCCACTGACAGTCATCACTTGAGCTTTGCTTTTAGTTTTTTTCTTTTTTTTTGGGAAACCAAACAAATTGATTCCGCTGAGGGTGTTGAAATGCCGGGAAGTGGCACTTGAGGCACCACCACCAGAGATAAGCTCGAGTTCCGATTTAAGTAGCTTCCAAAAAAAATGAGAACTCAAAGTTCGAGGATCATGTGGCATAATCAGGGCTAGATTTACGACCCAGATGTTGCAGGAAAGTGCATAAAAACTGAACAAGACGCTCTTGAAAATGCTGCGAGGGGTAGAGATTGGTTAAGCTATATGTTCAAGAGGTTTATAAATAGGTTAAGTAATTATATAATCAGAGATGAGCTACCATAAAAATAATATAATAATAATTATATATTAAGAAAATTAATTTAGCAAAGAAAATGCAATATTATTAGTAACACTTTATGTAAAAGTAAAGTAAAATATTAATATTATTATTAATATAATTATAAAAGGTTTTAAATTATTTGGATAGCTTAATTAGTGCTTGAAAAAATATTTATAAGATATATCCTTAAATAAATTAAATAATTTAAGAAAAATTTTAAATAATTCCGGAAGAGCCCCTAAAATTCTCAACTTCAAATTTAGGGAGTCAGCAAAAGGTTAATCTCAAAAATAAAAAATATTAAATTCACTAAAAGCAAACATTAAATTAAATAAAATTTAATTGCTAGCTTAAAAATCAGTATAATGCCTTACTAAACAATATAATTTTTTTTTTTGATGATTTAAGGAATAAATTAACTCTAAGTTATAAACAATTGTTAGCTTTATAAGAAAAAAAAATATATAAAAAATAAACAATTTAGTATATATAACAACCTTTTTCCTTGTCGGGTAAAAAAAGCACTTCAAATTAGTTGGAAATATGATGCCATTAATGCTGTTTGTTTGATTCCCAGCCGCCAGCCAGCACCGCAGAGCCCTGCCGCCAAGCGTAAGCGAATCTCCTAAAAGCAGCCGCAAGATCTTATAAAGTATTTATAGTTATACATGTATATAGATGTGCATATATATATCTACATGCATATGGGAGGGGGATGTCGTAAACAGTTTTTGCGCTTACGCAACGCCCACCCAAGTGGCAATACACCAGAAATTGGGGGCGTGGCAGAGGGGACCAAGCGTCGCATTAATTTGTCATTTTGCGCGTGTGTTGACGACGGCCAAATATGAAGATGAGGGGAGGAGGAGGTGAAAAACTGTAATGGGGGGCGGGGAAAAACCAAAGACCGACCAGAAGGGGTAGCAAAAATGGCAAATAGAAGCCACATCAAGTGGCATGCCACCAACACACTCAAAAGGCACTGCAAAAATGTTGAGTTTATGAAGCTTTTAAAAAATAATAAGTTTTAAAGTTTTTTTATAATTTAAACCTTTTTAAAATAAAATAAAACAAATTTAAGTTTATTGTAGTTTAACATTAACGATTATAAAATTTAAAAAAAGGTGAAATATTTTTCAAAATTTTTTGGGAAAAATTTTAAATTAAAACAATCTAAAACTCAGTCAAAAATAAATAAAGTAAATCAATAAAATATATAAATAAATAATAAATAATTTTTAATTAAATTTTTTGGCCAATTTTTGACAATTTTAACAAAGTGACTCCTTATAAAATTGGGGACATGGCTAGATTAACTCGTCTTTTGCTGCTGAACAAGAATACTCATGATTTATAGGGTCAAATATGACTGCATTGAAAGCTTTTTGCTTCAGGGTTTTGAAAAATCCTCTTAAAAATAATATAAAAAAATTACCCAAGTTTTAAAGTTAGGTTATTTTTTTAAATTTATGTAATATTTTTCTTCTGTGTCTAGGCAAACGCATGCCAACCCACTAGACACTCGCAGGAAACTTTTGTTTTTGCTTACGCGTGGCAACAAAAAAAAAGAGTTGCACTTTCCCTCTCCTCTTTTTTCCCCCTCTTTTTTATATTTATATATGAACATATATGTATATATTTTTTATTTTTCCTATTAAAATTCCTTTTTTTCGCCGACTTCTTTCACAGATTTTGACTTTGGCAAAGGGAAAGCGAGAAGAAGCAGGGAGCAGTCAAGGCGAAAAAAGTGTCACAAAAGTTTTATGGTGGCCATGACACGTTGGCGGTGGTTTCCCCTTGGTATCCAAAGGAAAACCTACCTCAACTCACCTCACTTCACTCTCCCCTTTCCATTATTTTCCTGCCGGAAAACCCCTTTCGTTGCGGTGGCTGCCACTGTTTCGCCGGCTGCTGATGCTACTTCATTTGCCTGGTGAGCTCATTAAAAAAGTTGAGACACATACAAATGCATACAGAGAGAGAAAAAAAAGAGTCTAGTTTAATTTATATAATTTGAAAAAATATATTTTTAACTGAGAAAATTATAATTTTTAGTCTCATTTTATTAATTAAAATAAATGAATTGAAATTACGAAATCACCCTTGAATTTCTCTCTGTGCTGTGGGAGCATGCAGTTGCTCCTCCTGACCTCCCCTGCTTACCAATTCCCTAGACAAAGTCAACACGTTTGCCTGCATGTCAAGTGCCAGTCACTCTACCGGCTTCTCCGGGGGCTCCTTTTCCCATTTTCCCTCCCCGAAACACTTTTTGGTGAAATGAATGTCAAGAACGAGTGAAAATTTGCGCTTAAATGCAGTTGCAATAAGAGCGAAGGAAAAACTATGAAAGAGGCCAGCGACCTGTCGCCATTTTTGCATATTTTTCGAGGGTGTAAAGAGGAATTTGTCAGTTCAGTTGGTGTTGTGTTTTCTTTTCTATCCTTTTTTTTTTTTTTGTATTTTTATTTTTATTTTCCAGCATTTCCCTGTGTGACTCCCCCGTCGCATTTTGGTCATTACACAAACACACACACACGAGTCGAGAGGGCCTTGGCGAAAAAGGCTTAGGGAAGTCACTGGAGCGTGTGGTCACCTAGGGGGAATGGGAATGGCATTCCGCACTGGTGACGAAGGCACGCGGGGTGAACGCACCTGCGGGGCTCAGGTGCTCCGACTTCACTTCAAAAAAAAAAAATTATAATAATAATACAAAAAAAAATAATAATACAAAAAAATAATAATACAAAAAAAATAATAATACAAAAAAAAAATAAATAAAAAAAAAAAATAATACAAAAAAAATATATATATAAAAAAATAATAAAAAAGAATATAATAAAAAATAATAATAATACAAAAATTATTAAAATAAAAAAAAATAATACAAATTCCCAAGTTATAATTTAGAGAGAAATGAGATTCTAAAATATTGAAAGATGGTATTTAAAATTAAGTTAAAAATCTCAAAAAAGAATATCAAGTATTTCCCAACAAAATATTTGCTTTAAAATTCTCAAGTAATAATTTAGAGATTCTCCCACCTGTAAAAAAAAATTCCAAAATATTGAAAGATGTTTTGTAATATTAAATGAAGAGTGTCAGGAAAAAAATATCCAGTATATATTTGCTCTAAAAAACACAAATGGAATATTTTATTGCAACCCAATTTATGTTTAAGCTTTCATTTCGAAAAATTATCTAAAAGGCCATAAACTGTTAATGTTGCCGAGAATTTTGAAGCTTGTGCAAGGGCAAACATTTGGCCCGAGGCATAAAAATCTAAAGAAACGATAGCCAAAGATGAATCTCTGCTGTTGGCTAGCCTCATCAAAAAGGAGGCGCCTATATATATCAGTTTATATATATATATGTATATGTATAATATACAGCAAGGCATTTGGCAGTCCGACTGCCGCCAGTGGCCCTATAAATAGTCCAGATAACACTAAACCAGGCAATCAGCTTAAGGCGAACCTCTTATCTTAATGTGTCGTCGTCGTCTCTGAAGTTCGCGAGACATTTTTGCTAATTAAGCTGTGACCAGGATAAGGGACTTGAGGCGGGCAACTCCAGGGGGACAAGGGATAAGGGGCGTGGCAGCTCCTGCCTCACATTAAAAATGTCGCCCAGACATTAGCATTTTTATATAGTACGACGACGACGATGACGAGGAGGAGTGGGAGGGGGAGGACGGCTACGACGACGAGTTTATCTGGTCAGAGTTTATGTCTGGCAGCGGTCACTACTTAGTCTGATTATTGTTATTATGGCGTCGTAGTTTTCATAAATTCCCAGCAAGTTATTTTCCCATAAATTCCTGCAGGACACGGTAAAAACGGCAAGGTGGCCAGGTAAATGACGACGACAGCAAATGACAGACGGCGGCAGGGGGGCCAAGAGTCGGGGTAAAAATAAAAAAAAAATAAAAGGGGAAAGGAAAGGTTGTCCTGTCAAGACCTAGACAACTAACGAACCAAGGAAATAACAACTAAAAAGACGGTGACTATGGCAAATCTCTTGGCAGGACAACAACAGCCAGTCGAAAGGCAACAAACACTAACCAGAGATGGGAGGCATCAAGGTACTTGTATGTTTATCGGAGAAAAATAAAAATTATCCACTAAATTTAAACAAAAAAAATATATATAAAATATATATTATATATTTTTAAATAAGTAAATGAACATAAATTTAAAATATCTAAACATGTTTAATTAAAATATACAAAATGGAAATTGGTTCGATATATCAAACAGAATATCGATTCATGGTATATAAATTTGTATATCGTGAAATATCGATTTATCGCTCAAATGTATATCGGAAATAATAAAATTATGATTATAAATGTATCGCACTTTAATATCGATTTATTAATATTTTCTCTCATCCCTAATAAAGATGGAAAAACAAAATTAAATGTGTTAAAGTGTTGAACAATTTTATAAAAAAAAAATTATAAATATATCACCTTTGTTTTAAATTCCATTTACCTATTTCTTTCAATTTTTTCCTCATTTTTTTAAGAAGAAAAAACAATCGTACCTTTCACAGCACTGGCAAAACCAACAAGAAGGAGGCAAGCGATGCAATGCCGAGACATGTGCAATGTGCAATGTCCTTTGGGTATACAATTTAAATTGGCATTCCACATGACAATATGTGTGGCGTAGTGAACGAGCCAACAGACAGGTGGCTCTACCTACCTACCTTACCCACCTTTTCACAACAACAACAACAAAAAATTACGGGAAAAATAAGAAAAGATGGTGAAAAAAACAATAAGGAAATAAGAACCATTGCCGCGTCGCAATCAGAGTTGATAATTTCTTTGCCGGCAAAGAGTGAAGAAAGAGCGTTCAATTATCGCTTAAATGCAACCAGGCACCTAGTAAACAATGAATTAATAATGAGATTTGTTAGGGAATTGCTGGTCTCTGTCTGTTGGTAGTTTCTCCCTCTGTCTCTCTCTCTCTTGGCCATTTCAAGTTTTGTCTGAAATTGGTTTTCTCAAAGCTTTCAACTTTTATGAATTGTTGCCCAGAGTCCAGGGGGAAATTAATCCACAATAAAGTGATAATGTTTAAGAATTTAATATTGAACTATTGAAGTTGAGCCAGTTAAACATAAGAATTTCTAGTTAAACACACTTTTTGTCCAATTTTTAAACACATTTCTACTACCTACTGACTCTTAGTGACTCCCAGTAACCTTCAGCAATTGCTTCGATCCCTGACTTTATATTCCCCACTGGGAACTGGTTCCGAGGGCTTCTTCTACAAGTCCAGTCATCATCAATTCCATCATCTCTGGGGCATTTTAATGCGTTCCCCAGCGCGCTGATTATTATGAAATGTTGTCGCTGTTGTCATTATTATTGCTGAAATCATCAGACCACTTCTTCGTCCCCTTAAACTTGTATATATATATATATCTTTTTTTTCTGGTTCTGTGGGTTGTCTTCCTTATCGCGGTTGCATCGTCATCACTTGTATATTGCAGTTCCCATCGTCGTGGTCGTCGTTGCTGGAGGAGGAGGAGTAGGGTAAACAAAACTGGAAACAGGGACCAGGGAACCCCGGCCTGTGCAACGCTTCGGTTGCATTTTGTTGCCTGTTCCGCTGTCTGCTCCTTGGGTCCTTTTTTTCCCTATAGATATATATATATATATGTATTTGCTATCAACTTTAGCACCTTTCGGTGGTATCCCTTGCGTTCCTTTTCTTATCTGAGCCTTGTAGCTACATAAATGCTTCCACCTTGGCCAGGTCGCTGGTAAAGAGGACATCGTTGGCTTCATAACAACATACACAGGCCTTAAAGTAGCCAAGAGCAAAGCCTTAAAGCTGGTCACAAGGAAAGTCAGAGGTGTTGCTCAGAGTCTTTTTCTTCACAACAAAAAATAATATTTTCAACAACTTTAAACATTATTAAATTAACTTGAAGAACAAAAAACCCAACCCTTGACTACATTTTTTCCTCTTCATAAAAATGCGCCTTTAAGGACGCTATCTAAAAACCGAAACGAATGCCAAAAATGCCAACTCCCTGGTGCCACATAATTTGTACTTAAATCGAGTGAAAAGACACGACCAGCCGCAATCTTAGACAATGGCTTTAGGAGTCACAATGATTTTCATAAAGGCCACATTAAAGTTGACTTCCAAAAGGGAGATATCTAATCTAGGAGAGGAATGACCATTAAGAAGGACACTTGAAATCGCAAAGGTAGTTAAAATTAAACTTTTTAAAGAAAATCAAAGTTCTTTTAGCTAAATTTCTTAATATTTCTCTAGAGGGTATCAATCCATTCGTTGCCTTTTAACTCATAGTTATTTCTGCTAGCTTTTGCCAATTTATACAAGACGGATCCACTGATCACTTTATAAGTAAGTATATCATCATTTATACATTTGCCCAGGGAAAGAGGGAAGAGAGAGGTAGCCTGAACCTGAGCCGCGATGCGACTTTGTCTTTGTCATCTTGGCTTGGACATGTCTCGTTTTTACCGTTTTCGGTGTCTGGGGAATGCCAAAAATGTTGTGTGGATCTCTCAGAATGAGCCTCTGAAATGGAGAAGGGTAACCAAGGGGAGAGAATCAAGAAGAAACTGAGCCTTAGCCTTAGCCTGAGAGCATTTTGTACAGTTTTGTATGGGTAAAGCGGGCAGGGGTACGGACTTCCATCTCGTTCTGGTCATTTATATTGTGGAGTTTCTTTCAATCCCCCCTCACCAGCTACAGCTCCTCAGGTCTTCAGTTCTCCAGCTCCATGTGCATGTGTCAAGTGGACTTGTTTAATAATTTATGATGAGGCCAAAAACGTAGATCGTGCGTTGCGCATTGCCGGCCATTAATCATGGCCAAGGCAGAAAAGGCTGGAGAAGGCAGAGAGCCAAAGAAAAGGACGGGTTCCATGGCCAGGAGGAGAGGCGGCATTCAGGACAGTTGGCTGCTGTAGTAAAAGTTCAATTACCCGCCAAATCAAAATTCAATCTGCTTGGACGAAGAGCAAAAATAAAAGCAGGCAAAAAAAAAAAAAGTGGACACAAAAAACAAACAAAACGTAAGTAAGAGCAAGCGGACCACAGTAGTCCTCCTCCGATGATGACGGGGTGGGAGGGAAGGTACTATATACACTGTACACTGCATATTGACTGTGTGGACCATGGTCTGGAGACTGCAGACTGCAGACTGCAATGTGGCAAAATCAAAAATTCCAAACGCATACGCCAGACAACCATGAAGTGGAGGAGATGCGATGGGATGCGATGCAGGAAGGCCAAAAGCGAGTCATGTCATGGCGGGTGGATTGGGATGGATGCGACTGATGGACGGACGGAACGGGGACTGCCAGGAGGGTTTCCACAGGGGCACATCGAAGAGGCCACTTAGCCACGCCACAGATCAGATGACAGCAGCCCAAGACGCGACCAGGATAACAGACGGCGCACAAAAAAAAAATGAAAGAATGGCAAAAGCCAAAAAAACCAAAGCCGAAACCCAAACTTAAGCTTAAGTTAAGCCTATAAGGTTTCGGAAATACTCTTCTTGGGTTTAATGAATCGATTAAGAAACAAATTGGAGAAAAATAATATATTTTCAAATATTTTTCAAGATTTTTCTTAGTTGAAAAATTAAATTACAAATCAATAAATATTTTTCAAAAGCCCCTCAAGACAATTGATAACTTCAAACATTTAAACAACCATTTTTAAGTATAATTTTTCATTTAAAAAAGAATTTTCTCAATTTAAAATAAAATATATAAATCAATAAATATTTTATAAAAACCTCTCAAGACACTTGAAACCCTTATCCTAATTCTGATCCTTGTACTAAAACTCCCCCGATATATGCAGATATATGTTAAATCGGAGAGGAGAGACCCTGACAAAGTTGATGGACACCAGGCAGGGTTCCGAGATTGGGGAACGAGTAACGCGGGTTTTTATCCTCAATGCGTGAGTCCCCGTTACCCGCAACAGCAGCAGCCCATCTGCTCCTAGCTCTCTCTCCTCTTATCCCCTGGCCATGTGCGTTGGGAGCTGCCACGTAGTAGGTGCAAGCATAAGCGCTACTAATCTGCTACTCAGTGGCGTATCAGGCTAAAGGCAGCAGCAGCAGCAGCCGAGGCATGCCACCAAACAAAACCAACTGGCAAACAAACAAACGGATGAGATGAGCGGATGAGGTCAGCGGGGGTATGGGGAGCCGGGACTTGGCAGCCGGGAGCAAGGAGCGGGGCGACAGGTCGTGTGAGTGATCAGACAGCCGCAGATTACGTATACGACGCGTTGCTCCCAAGAGATAAGAAGAGAAGACGGCGATTTTATAGCCAACTTAGCTGCAGGTTTTTAATTTTTAAAAGTTAAAAGATAAATTAAAAAATATATATATATAAAATAAAAGATATTGTTATATTACCTTTGACAAAAAAAATGTTTTTAATTTATATTTTAAGACATTTTTTTCTATAAAGAAAATATTTTTCTAGGGGAAAGGATTTTTATTATATACAAAAAAATAAAATAATAAATCTAGCAAAATACAGTTATAAAAAAAATGTAAAAAAAAGTTTCAAAATATGTAAAAAAAAAATTTTTTTTTAATGTTAAAACAAAATTGGAAAAAAAAATATTTTTAATTTATAGTTAAAGTCATTTGTTACATTAATAAAATATTTTTCTATGGTAAGCATATTTTTATATAAAAAAAAAAAAAATTACCAAAGAAAAGTTAAAGAAAAAAAAAAAAAAAATATTTAAGAAATTAAAATAAATTCTAAATAACAAAAATATTATTAAAATAATTATCTTTTTTTTTCAAAATAAATTCTTTAAAAAAAAATATTATTATTATTTAAAACCAACTATTTTCTCTGCCTAATCCTTGGCTCTCACCTCTGATGGGAAAGTCCAGGGAAATGGTGAGGGGACACGCTTAACTTACTGACTTTTGGCTGCGGCTTCTGTGGCTGCCGCTGCTGCTGCTGCTGCTGCGTCTTCACATGCTGATGCAGCACAAGTCGGAATCGAAACAGCAAAAACAAGTAAGAAAAAAAATACGAAAAAAAAAGAAATACGAACAAAAAATCCCCAACTCTTGCTTCTTTTCTTATGGCTCCTGGCCTTCCTCCTACCCGCCTCCTCCCCCCGAGGCTGGGGAATCTGCTTAAAAAGTCCGCTCAGGTTTTGTCTGTGCCGCAGCAGCAGCAGCCTTCCTTCATTTGTTATTCAAAAGTTTCTTGCTTTTGCCCTGCACTTCTCCTTCTTATTCCTTTATTTATTTATTTTATTTGCCTGATTTCATTTCATTTCATTTCATTTTGTTTCACTTCACTTCACTACCTGGCCATTCCATTTCATTCCTCTCTATTCCGTTTCATTTCATTCCACACGTACACAGTGTTTTAACTTGATTTTTTGTGATATATATTTATATGGAGAACAGAATTTACGTAAGTTCTCTAGTGCATCCTTGGTTTTTGGTCACAGGAATTCCTCAAAAAGTTACCAGGAATTTCTACCATTAAAAAAAAAAAAAAACTTGAAAATGGAATGCCATGTGGGGAATGTTGAAATAAAACAAATTAACCAAAATGAGAGACCTCAGAAAATGCATACAAATGTTTTGACTTAATGGGGGCCTCCAACTGAAGTTAAGAATCATTACCATAAAAAGGTTTTACAATTAAATCAATCAAGAGTTTTTATTTTTTATGGGTTAAACATAAAAAACAAGTTGGTGGGAAATTAATGGAGCTTAGTCTAAAATATATATAAAAAAAGAAAATTGGGATTGTGCCTACCTTAGTTCCGAGTGATTATTTTTCTGAAGAGTATGGAGAGGAGCTGCAAATATATAAAAATAAATTAGAAATGTAGCAATACTGTGTTGAAATATATAAAAGCTTATATGTACAATTTATATACATGAACTTGTACAGTTATAAAGATTATAAACCACTATAAAACTATTGTAAAATTTGAATTTAAAATGTGGCATTTAAAGTAACAAAGAAATAAAAACATTATAATAAGTTTTATCTTTATAAAAATTGCATTGCATGTGCACTAGTTCATATATGTATTTATTTGATTTTATTTCCGGAAATTGTTTGATAAGCATTTTACCCATAAAACCTGCAAAATTTACGAGCAAATAAAAATTTAGTTTGAACTCTTTTGTTGTGGAATTTATGGCAACTTTTTTGTGATATTTATTTCAAAAAATAACATATATTTCGTTTTAGGGGGTTTGTTGGTGCCGATAAAGAAAAAATAATATAAATAAATAATAATTTAAATATAAATTCATACACTTTTTCGTGATTTTTCTTAATCACAATTTTTGCAGTTTTTGGAAGAAGCTACTTCCGTGACGAAGATAATGCAGAAAAAGCACGGCGATGGCATAAAAACAACAGAATGGAATGAAAATAAAAAAACATAAATTGCACTACCGCCCCATAATGCTGGCTAAATATGTGTAAACACTAATTATGTTAATTATACCTTTTTTTTGCGTTTGCCGGTTGCCACACCATCACCGTTGACGGTGCCTTTGCCAGCAATTATGCTAATTGTATTTTCAATTATTATATGCTTATTTATTATTATTTCTCAGCGTGCTCGACCAGCTTCATTGTTGTTTTTGCTGATGATTAAAATTATACAAACGAGACTCGATTTATGAAAAATACGGCGAGTAACAAAAAAAAATAATAATAAAAAAAATTGGTGGTGGAAAAAAAAATGCCAACCAAAATTACGTTGCGTGAATTTTAAGATGATTTTATTATTCCCGGTCATTCGTTTGCAACCGAAATTAAATTGATTTTGCTTTACAGGCCGGACTCCTCATCATCATGCCCTGATATTCGGAATTTGCCTTATCGCCTGGTTACTATGGGCCGAGTCTGGACATATAATTACACCCACATGCAGGCAGACATAATGTATTCACACATATTCATTAAATAATTATGTCCATAATTAAAAACGAAGCGAAGGGAGCGGGAACGGGTCAAAGGCACAGCTGGCCTCGGAGTACAAAACAGTCGGGCCGAAAGCGAGAACAATAACGAGTAAGGTTCGAGAACTTTAACGAGAAGGAGAAGGAAAACAAGATTAAGAACGAGAACGACAGTGAAGTTGGGATCGAGAATGAAAATGATTATGAGATAGGGATAGAGAACTTGAGCGAGAAGAATACAAAATGAAAAAACAAGAACGAGAAGAATAATGAGACTGACAATGACAATGAGTACGATTGAAATAAGGATCAAAAACGAGAACGAGAATAAAAATGAGAACGAAAAAGAGAACGAGAATTGAAGCAAAAAGAAATGAGTATCGAGTACAAATATGAGATCGACAACGAGAACTAGAACGAGAACGAGTAATAGCATGGCATATCATAAGTTTACTTCAATACAAATTATGCACATTAACTTAGGATCAAGAACGAGAAGAATAATCACCCTGAAAACTAGAACGAGAACGAGAATGATAAAAATAACGAAATCGAAAAGGAGCAGAAAAATGAAAACGAACGAGAACGAAAAAGAGAAGGAGAATTGGAGCTAAAATGAAATCGAAACTAGAACGAGAACTAGAACGAGAACTAGAACGAGAACTAGAACGAGAACTACAACGAGAACGAGTAATAGCTTGCCATATCTTTAGTTTACTTCAATACAAATTATGCACATTTAGAAGCACTTTAGTCTTTGAGAATACTCTCTACTTTGCCCCTAGCCCACATTATTTTTTTTACTTCTCCGGCGTTTTTATAAATAAACTTTTCTTAACTTGCAAGGGCTTATGGTGTTTATTGGCGCCACCTGGTATATTTTAAACGATAACAGCTGCCAGCGATCTATATGGGCTTGCTTACCATAGACTGACAGCAGTTCATAATTGCCCCCAGCCCCAATCCATTTCCATCAATCCTACCCATTGCGCTCCATCTGAGGGATATATTTTTTTATTTTTCGCCTGCCAGTGCCATCTTAAAATTGCAGAAAAATTGGGGAGAAAATGGAGGTGGATGGTGGCTGGTAAAAATTGACGCCTTCGCCTGGCATTTGTTTAATTAAAGTGATGACCTCCCTGCAACATTTACGTCCCGCGGCGGCCGAGTGAAAAAATCAGAAGCCGCTGGCATTATTTAAAATGCAACGCAATGCGGCGCTCGAAATGCAATCAATGTGAATTAAATTCCCCAACTGGGACCAGCACAAAGCGTGTGGCTGGAAAAATCCCAGAGAAGAGAGGCGGAGGAAAATCGGGTGGTAAAAAAAAAAAATAAAAAGTAAAAAGCAAAGCGGGGGGAAAACAGGAATCAGAGTCACAATCTGAATCAGAATCCGGCGCAGGTCAGGTCAGGGATTGGGGTCAGTGTTCAGTTCGGCCGCAAATATTTTATCCAAACTCCGTCAGAGAACAGAAAAATGAAGAGGAAAAAAATTATATATATTTACAAAAAAGGATTTAAAAAAAAAAAAAAAAAAAACGAAAAACCCTTCCCAGCTGGCTGGGAAAAATCAGGAAAATTTAATTGAGCGTGAAATATTTCACCGGGCGAGTGTGTGTTGTGTATATTTTCAAGGTGTTTCTGCAAAATGCTTTGTCAATGTTATCTCTGGACCTGGCATTTTGTTTATGACATAAATAATTTGTAAATCAGCAAACTTTCAACTTTTCTTCCTTTCGCTTGGAATAAATAAAGTATAAAGCCACCTGAGAGGATTTAAACACAAGCAAAAAAAAAAAAAAAAAAAAAAAAAAGGAGAGAAGAAAAAGTCAACTATTTAATGCATAAATAAGCGTGGGAATTATTTAGATATTTCTCTCCATTGCTATGCATTGATTTTCTCTCAAATATTTATATATACATATATATACATTTTTTAAATTTCAATTTCGTTTATTTTGTTTTCGTTTTTGTTATAAGAAATTTAAATTGGTTGAAACTTAAATTCTTTTCAGCTTTGAAATGCAAGTAAAATGCAACATTTTATTTGTGGCATTTAGTTCTTAAACATAAATAAATAATATTCAGTAAGACTTTAATTTTAGTATCTCTTAAAGTTTAGTTACCTTTCAGCCCCCATGTTTGGCTCCCCTTTTTGAGGAAGTAAAATAAAAGAATTCTTTTTCAATTGCTTTCACTTATTGTTTTATGCTTTGATTTTTTCCCTGTACTTTGTTTTGTTTTGTTGGTCACGCAATTAATTTCTGCACGCAAAGTTTTGTTGGCCGCCTGGCGAAACAATAGCCTTGAACGAACGCCACCCATTGCCGCCCATTGGCTGCCCTTTTCACAGGGCCTTCTCTATCCAGGGTCCTATGATTTCTAGCAGAATGTTGTCTTAATGATGTGAAGTATATATCTAAATAGTACTGGGTTTGTACAGGTATTAGGGTTAGGAGCTGGGAAAACTTGGAAAATTCTAGAACTAGTTTAATTATTATGTCACAAGTGAGTTTTATTTATGTACTACAGGCTCTTATCTTTTAATTTTTGTATTTCTTTTTAAATTTTATTATTAGGGTTAGGAGCTGGGTTACCACTTGGAAAATGCTAAAACTAGTTGGAAATTATAGTGCCACAAGTGAGGTTTTTTTTATGTACTACAGGTTTTCATGTTTTAATTTTTTTATTTATTTTTAAATAATATATTAAAATATTATTAAAAATATATATAAAGCTAAAAATGAAAATTTTTCTTAAATACATATCAAATTATTATTTAAAGGGTATTCCCAGCTGCTACCTCTGAGGGCATTCGGTAGTCTTTACTGGTTTTCCTTAGGGTACCAGGCATTGTCTTGGAAATTTACCTCCCCTTGAGTGGAGGACGCCTTCATCCCCACTTCCCTGGCTAACCCTCAACTGCCGTGTGATCGTTATTATTAGAAAAGTTTTATGCACAATATTTTTCTTGTTCTTTTCTCAATTGCCGTTACTCTGGGGCTCTTCTGCTTTTGTCTCCTTTTGGCTACTTGTTGTTGCCTTTGTTTGGTTTGCACCTTCTACTCCTTGACCAACACACAGCCCCCTTCCCTTTTGGCCCTGTTGTCTTAACCCTTACCCCTGCCAAGGCACACTGGCATTGCTTAACCCCCGAATGCCAGCCATCATACATCGTTTATGTTACGTGACTTGTTTGCCAGATGAATGCAAAATAACAGAGCCCGAAGGAATCGGGGGGAAAAATCGGACAGGGTGTGTTGTTGGAAAAATTCTTACACACACACAGACAGACACATGTGAGGGGGTGTGTGACGGCTGGAAAAACAGCGGAAAAATCAACAGAAAAAAGGAAAACAGCAGGACCAACAAGGCAGAGAATGAGTATAAGAAATGAGAATTGAGAATGAGAGAAAAGGGCGGCTTTGATAATGAGACCAAATTAAAGGATGGCCTACGGGAGAAAGCGGCTCAAGATGGGGATGGTGAAAGGTCGAAAGGACCTTTAGGTTCTTGGGTGGATCGGAGAAAAGAGCCAAGAAATAATACAATATAATTTTTAATAATTTGAAAAGATTACTTTTCAAAGAAGAATAATATTTATAAACTATTTTAAAGAAAATCCTTTTTATTTATCATATAATTCTTTAACATTTCCCTTTATTTTCCTGCCGGTAAAGCCTGCCACTTTTCGCCCTCTCTCACACATTGAAAACTCACGGGGAAAACGGTGGCTTTTCCACCCAACCGGGGAGTCGGGGAATCGACTTATTGTAAAGTTTTACGCTGTCTCCGGTCGGCCTCTGAGCCTTAATCATTTTATCGATTCCTGTTATTGTTGCTGCTTTTAATGCATATTAAACAGATGTAAAAATTTACACTTCAATTACAACAACTTAAGCATGAAGCACAACAACAGCTGGAAAGGATATTCAGCAAAAAAAAAATGGAAAATGGAAAAAAGGAAGCCAAACGAAGCCGCTGCAAGGATGAATGAACGAATGGATGGGAAAAAAGGCTGAGAACTGTAAATGATGCTGCAGGGGAAATCACAATTTAAAGCGAAAGACAACAAAAACAAGGTAAATGAAGGGGAAAACAGGAGCACAAGGGAAAAAAAGAAAAACAATAATATTAAGAAAAAGAGGAAAAAGTTAAATAAAATCGAAGAAAAAGGGGTTTTATCACTGTTTTCACAACTTTTCTGCATCCCAGAAAACTCACTACAAAATTATACAAACTCTATGAAAAAATCAACAATAGCCTGTCAGCCTTTTAGGGCATCAAATAAGGATCTCCGACTTGTAAGCTGTTTTTGTTGCGGCTAAAATTACAAGTAATTGAACCTCAAGATGTTGTTCCCCGTTTTTTTTTCTCCCATTTTGGGGAACATGTGTGCGGCAGCGGTGGTAAATAGCAACAACAACAACAAGGAGGGGTGAGGTGTAACAGCAGGATACGGAACCCCGAGAAAAGATACAAACCGTGAACAAAAAGAACAAAAAAAAAAGAAAACAAAAAAGGTTTCATGGGAAACGGTGGCCTTTTCAAAGGGGGCGTGGCAAAATCGCAACAAAAAAACAAAAACCGAAAAGGAAGCTGGGGATGTGTGTACGCTTTATCGATCAATCGATCATACTTAGCTGGGACATAAACCAGCTGTCGTACCTCCTCTTTCCATCTCTCTCTCTCTTTCTCTCTCTTTAACGGTAACCATTAACCCCCGAGCGACACGCCCCATTTGGTTCCGATGGGCGAAATGAGATCAGCCAAAAGGTGTTCAGAGATCTGCAAGAAGAGATCCCCGGGACACGAAACACATTTTCGGTTTTGGATTCGGTTTCATGTCCAAATATTTGGAAAGCAATTATGGGAGGCGGGGTGATCCCTAAGGATCTTGAATATATATCAAAACATTAAGCTAGACCTTACGGTTACCCAGTAATTTATAATTTTAGTTAGAAAATAAATAAGAAAATAAATAAGAAAATAAAGAATAAAATAATAATAATAAAATTGCCTTTTTGAAAGCTTTAAATTATTTAGAATTTTATTCATAATATTTGTTTAAAAAACTACCTAAGATTTTCCCAGTTAAAATAAAGAAGAAATTTGAAATTCTGGTCAATATTTTGAAATGGTTTCCCCCCCACTCTACAGGAACAGCATAAATTCAACTTATTTCTCACAGATTTCAAAGTAAATATGCAAAATATTTCTTAGTACCACATTAATGCATCAGGCCACAAAGGGAGTGGGCAGAGGCGTCGCTCTGGGAGGGGGGTTCTGGCTTTTTCTGGGGTGTGACTCGCTTGGCTGGGCGACGTCACTCACACTCAGAGACCAAATGTGGGCGAGATAGCTCAGGAAGCGACTACAAAAAAAAAAAAATAAAAAAAATTAAATTCAGTAAAAAAGAATACAGGAAAAGAACCCTGAATACCCTTCTTAAGAGAGATATTAAAATGCTCATTATAAATCACAAGTAATAAGCATTGATCTAGACACTTTAGCTTCTTCAAGACTATACATATATGAAATATATATCCTGGTAATTTCTAAGGATCCTACCTGCCTCAAAAACTTTGAAGAAAACACACAATATATAAAGAGAAAGAGTAAAAGAAAACCGAGCTATGCGAAAAGCGTGCAACAAACTATGCCTTCGTCTTGCTCCAACTTTGGGCTTTAACCCCCTCCATCACCCCTCCTCCCCCTGTAGACGGCGCGTCGTCGTCCCGCTTAACCCCTCGGTGGCTGAGGCCAAGCTTAAATGTTGGCGGCATGTCATGGAAATAACATTAAAAACACATTAAAACCGCGAGTTTCTGGCCAGTCAACAGCACCAACAACAACAACAACAACAACAGCAACAAACAAAAGCTAAGCGATGTGAGAAGCCCACAGATATAACCACCAGACACACACAAATATAAAAATATATATATATATTAAGATATATACTTTTGTGTCTGTGTGGACAAGGCAGAGCGACAAAGATGCGTTTTCTTCCTCTTGGCAGACTGTCCCCTTGTCGCTGTTGTTGATTTATTCCACAGCAACAACAACTACACCAACAAAATAATAATACAAAAAAAAAAGTTAAGAAAAACATAAAAAAAAGTTGAAGAAAGAAATGAAATACCATAGAAATACCAGGACCGGAAAATAAGAACAGGGATTTGGTCATCAAGTGCAAAAACCTTGGCTCTTATATTGTTGTTAAATTGTTGAAATAAAAAATGTAGAAAAATATTTTTTCATATTAAAATAATATATATTAAAAATAAATTGTAAATAATACTTAAATCAGGTAAACATGCATCCAATTGTGTGACCCCAATGATGAGAAAAAAAATTGCTTAGCAAACTTGTTGTGCCAACGGATGTGCAAGAAAAACTCCAAGAAAAATTCAAAGCCAAGCCCCGTTGTTCCAGCCTCAAGAAAAAATAATAATAAATTACCAAATATTGTACGTACCACGTACTATAATTATGAAAACAATATAAAATGCCCGGGCAAAGAAAATTGCTTCCGTTTCGTTGACCCGCTAATCGTCGGAAAAGCAATTAAGATGATTTTTCAGGTGATGATCGGAAGGGGAACTCTGCTCAACAATTAATGCCAGCGAGCCAAATCGATTGGCATCACACGTATATTGTATATAGTTAATGCTAACTATATGTTTGGCAGTTACGCCTCATTAACTACATGGTAAAAGCCCCACCTACCTCCCCCCTGTCAGCGCCAATAAATACTACAATGAAAATTGGAAGAGCGGCGGAATAAACAAATTGTAAATTTACAGCACGTAATATTAACGAATTTCTCGTTAACAATTTCCAAACAGCCACCATCATTATCATCATCAGGCAGAGGCAGAAATTAAAAATTTTGTTTGCCAATCATACGTCAATGAATTATCATTAACAAAACCAATATACATTGGGTTTGGGGGAGGGGTAGGGTGGAAAATGGTGCGGGAAAAATCACTATCATAATTGAGGTTAACCCCAAACAAATGCCCAGACTGAGAGAGAGAAAGAGATAAAATTGATGGAGCCACGAAAGGGTATTACAAAAAGCTATTCAATAAGATGCGTAACGGGAGTGCAAGTCTTTGCTTGATTTAATGTATAATTTTTTAAATTATAAAATCAATTTTTATATATGAAATCAAACTACCCTCCGTAAAGCTGATTCTAGTGAAAAATAAAGCTACTTCACTTGAAAAACGATTAATAAACTCAGCCGCTTGACTTACTTTCAAAGCCCCTGAAAGAATCGATTTGGCAAAGTTTAAAGCGCGAAAATAAAGGGGAAATCCAATAAGTATATAAAGTGTGGCTTGAATATATCAACAAAGAATTATGTATTTACCCAAAGACTAGACGGCGTCATGGGCTTTATCAGTGAAATTCTCACACACCGCACACCCTTAACCCCTTGTTGTCGGCCTCTAATCAATTTGCTTTGAACTCCAAAAACTCAATGAATGACTTGACGCAATATGAATATCGTACATTGATATATATACATGGGGTGTATGCTATATACACACTCTATAAATATATATATATGTGGGTATATATTGTTTGTTGGCTTATGATTGATGATGCCATTGATTGATGCATGACGCGCTTTCCTCGCTTTTCCAGGCATCGTCGCGTCGTTTGTTGCCTTTTAATTGAATTTCCGAAAATATGCTGAAACTCAACTTTTGCATGCTTATCGGGGTAATACACGAATACCTCCCACCTCCTTCTGCTGCTGCCAAAGGAAAAAGTGAACAAACTTTGTTGAAAATTTATGCGGAACGATAAGAAAATTCATTCGCCGTCATCGTGGAAAAACATTTTATTGCAACATCATTCGACGGTTTACCGCAAAAGGAAAGAAAATTATAATAATAATAATAAGAAGCAGACGAAGAGGTGGTGATAGATATTTTTCAGCTTGCTATTTTTTATAGTACCATTGAATTATTAGTTTACTTATAGATCTATTAAGGCTGAAGCTTAAAAATATAATTTGATTAAGGAGAGATCTTGTTAAGCAAAAGCAGCTACATCTTCAAACTAAACCTAGTTGGGAATTATAGCGTATCTCTGTAATAATCTCTCATTTTTCTTTGCCTAATTTGAAGTCATCAAAAGCAGCTTCAAAAAAAAAGTGAAATATGGGTGGGTGAAATAAAAAATAATGTAAAAAATCCTTGAAAATTGCCTTCGATGTCTGCTTTTTATGATGATATAGTACACACACTCCACTGCCGCCGGCAACTTCCTGTCTTCGCCTTTGCCCTCAAGGCTTTGATAAATCGCCAAGGCAAATCAAAATTGTTTATAATTGTCATATTTTTCGTTGGCTTGCCCTACTGCAGGAAAAAGTGGCCAACTTCGCTCCTCTCATCACCATATTTTTTTTTCTGGTTGATGGGGCGTTGTGGCTGACGACTAATGCGGCACCTTGAAATGGTTTTTATGGTCATGGCGTGCGTTGGGCCATTTCAATTAAACGTCTGCGATGATGATGATGATTGGGCCAAGGGAGAAGGGAGATGGGAGAGAGGAAGTCCAAGTAGGAGTTTTCCACTGATTTTCTGGTGCACAGCAAAAAAAATTGTAACCTTATCATAAGTAATAAACATTTTAAAAATGCAAAAACTTCCAGATATATATCTTAAAAATATACATAAATAAATTTAGGAATTTTGTAAAGCTTACTTAAAGGATTTCCTTATTTTTAACGAACCTGCAAGTAAAAAAAGAAAACATAATTTATTAGTTAAATATTTAAATATTTTGTCTAGTGTTTAGGTTTTCTGTTATATTTCTTTTTTTGTGAAGTTGTGTCGTGGCCATAATCACAGCCACTTTGTCACCCACCCAGTTTTGGCTCACTTCATGTGGGGTCCGAGGCCCCCTGCCCCTTTCCTTGGCTTAATGCAGCTGCCACACGCAAGTGGCGCATAAAAACAAAATGTTTTGCGGGTCTCTCTAACTCTAACTACAACTCCCAAATCCGCCGCCCATCCTCCGTGTTGGTCTCCTCCGGCTAACCGGAAATGAAGATGATGCAGCACAAAAACTATGAAATAAATAAACTTACATGCCACACCATGGAGCACTAACAGTGTATATATACAAATATATACACAGAGAAAATGTGTGCATAAATGATGCTCAAAAAGGGAAAATATCTTGAAAAATAAATAAACAGAATCCAAGAAAAAATTTACATTTAGGGAGTTAGGAATAAGGAAGAGAGGAAGGGTTATAGGTAGATATATTTATTTATTATATTTTAAATTATATTAAATTTATAGAATTTGTCAAGGAAAGTTAAAAAAAAAACCTTTGGCATTGCCCCAAAATTGGGAAAAAGCCCTAGAATTTATGGCTCTTAAATACCATAGCTTCTTTCCTTCTCTTTTTAAGTTTCATTGTTTTTTTATACATTTAATTTAACTTTTCATTGTGTGTGTGTTTCTCTCTTGGCTGTTGCATAATTAATTTTATAAAAATAATTTATTTAATTGAAGTTCTGTTTGACTTTTGAACAACAAAAGTTGTGCTTGTCTTTTGTCCAAAGCGTCAACTCTTGCATTATTTTATTTCGTTTGTTCTTTTGTTGTTGTTTTTTTTTATATTTATTTATTGTGAAAAAGAGAGCAAAAAAGCTGAAAGTACAGACAAGAAAAGAAGGAAAAACAATTATTTGAAGCGAATCTGTGAAGCTTTTAAACTAATTAAGCTAAAATGAAAGCGTTTTTAAATGTTTGTCTTTAACTTTTAAAGGTTTAATTAAGGTTGTTGTTCTTTTTAGTAAGAAAACTCAACCAAGTGCTGCTTGACATTCAATCATAAAGATTGAAAGGTGAAAATGGAAAAAATGAAGTCGCCTTTTTAGCCAAATTGATGAGGTTGCCACACCGTCTATTATCTATATCTGGAAAACCCCGTCTACCCATTTTTCCACTTGGACTTCACCCAGACACCTTTCACTAGCCGTCATTTCACAAACAGATGACAGCTTCACAAATAAAATCTAGCTACTTGGGGGAATACTCAGCAATAAACTTGAATAATGTGTTATTAAATTATTTATATAAAATTTTGAAAATAAATTTAAATCATTTCCTTTAAAAATATTCAAAAAAAAATATATATTATTCAGAGACTGTTGTATATTACAAGGTCTTTTGGTCACTCTAATAACACATTGTCATGTTAGCTAATATGCCCCTGCTACCCTCTGATTAGCATTTGTAATTAATTAGCACCTGCCCGCTTCGTTTCGCTTGCTGCCAACAGAAAGAGGAGAAGAAAAAAAAATGAAAGAGGGGGAGACACACAAAAAAAACACAGATAAATGGTGGAGGTAGGTGAATGGAAATAGCCGAAAAGATGAGAGGAAAAAACAAAGTTGAAACGGTGGCAGAAAAACACCACAAGATTGCGACCATGTAGGCGTTCCGTCTTAATGATCCCGAGCAAACGCCCGCCCGCCCCCACTCCACTCCACTACTATTTTTCCAGCTCCCAACCGCATTTTCGTGGGCAAAAGTGTCATCCAAAATTAATTGCTAAACAAATGTCTAATCTTTGCCATTTAAAAAGCGCATAAATCAAGCGCAAATCAAACACTACAAGATACGGGTATACAATTTAGAGCCAACTTCAGTGGCACAAAAACACATGACAATTTTTATGTTTTTTCCGTCTGGCTGTTTTTTTTTTTTTTTTTTTTTTTTCCTCTTTTTTTTTTTTTTTTTTTTTTCTTGCCTCTTTTCTGTTTTGTGTCTTTGGTGAATGGCAAGTGACTCAATTGGGGGCAAGTGGCAATGGAAATTAAAATGAAACAGAGAAGCAGAGACAAAATTGGGAGATATAAGGCGAAAGAGGACAAATTAAAAATTGAGCGAGTGAGAGGGATGTGTGGAATTATAAAGGAAATGAGAATATTCAAATTAAGAAATCTTATTAAAAAGAAGACTGAGAGAAACTGTAAGCTAGTTGGGAAAATAATTAGCTAAAATTAAGTAAAAAAAAATAAAGATCTAATAAACAAGAATAAACCTAAGATGATGCTAGAACTAGTTGAGAATTATAGTATCAAGTGTTGTTTTTTTGCATACATATTATTATTTTTTTTAATTACGAATGTAACCCTTTTAAAAATTTAAAAGAAAATGTTAAAATTTGTATTTATTTCCGACATGGCCAGAGATCGACTCGGATTTTGAAGAATATATATGATTTATAGAGTTGAAAATGACTCTGCTCTGTTTTGCTAACTTCTAACTAAAATTGTAATACCCTGCAAATGTTCAAAAATAAAAGAAAAATTAACAATCTGTAATTTTAATACAAAAAAAACACTTTAACTTCGCCCCTAAAGACTTTCTAAATTGTATAAATTTCAATATATACATATATAGTATATATTGTAGACCTCAAAAGTTCAAAATGAAATCTGTGAGCTGCCTCCGAGGAGTGGCCATTGCCATTAGACAGAAGCTGGGAAAAGTCCTGAAACTCATTTCCTATGCTCCTTCAGCTGCTTGCCCCTCTCTATCCCCTGTGCCGTTTCTTCATAGTGTCCTTCTTCCAGTGTCCTTTGCCTTTTCCCCAGGACACTTCCCCATCCCCAATGACTTGACTTGCCCCTTTGCCCTTTTTCTGGTGCGGACTATCATCCATTTATGATTTAGTCGCTTCCTACTCTGTCCCGAAGTCTCCTTTGGGGGCTCCTCTCTCTCTTTCTCGCCTAGGTTGGTTGCATTTTTATTGCCAACTGTGTTGTTGTTGTACACACAGTCAACACCTACAACACCGAAAAGGCAGGGAAACATAAAGGGGGACCGACACTACTCTCTGATTTTTATTTTATTTTTATTTATTTTTAATAAATATTCATGGAAATTGTTGAGGAATTTATTCAGTGTATTTTTATATAAAATATTATAATTTAAATATTAATTAATATATTTTTCACATGTAAATGTATTAAAAAATATATATAGTTTCATAATTTAACGACGCCACTGAACTCTGCACCCCCTTTTTGAGGTCCTACCACCCACCCAGTGGGAAGTTGCTTTTCCCTTTTATACAATTTCGTATTTTTTGTTTTTCACTTCACTTTTTTTTTTGTATGCTCTCTTTCCTCTCAGTTCGCACTCTTTTTGAGTGCAAAATGTAAATTTTGATGTCACTGGGAAATTCTGTGGCACTGCTACTGCCGCTGCTACTGCTGCTGCTTCTTCCTGGTCTATAGGCCATTGACGAGGACACTGTCCAGCATGGTTAAGTTCGTTGGTTCTTGCACTTTTTCCCCCACACACCCCACCCTCTCACCATTGCACTTTCTCCTCTACAATTTCATGCTTGACTCGAGTGTGAACTTCCGCCTTTTTCCCCCGCCTTTCTTCTACTTTTGCCTTTCATCAGTTGACTTGTTCGACGCTTTTTTTCTCTCCTGGTTTTCCCTTGCAGTTTTCCCTGCAGTTTTTCCTTCCAATTTTTTTTTTTTTAATTTTTTTCGAGTTATATATATATTTTTTGAATTTTTCTTGTTATTTTTGCGTTGGCTTTGAGTCCATTTGCAAAAATATTTATTTGGACAATTTTTCATTGGATTGTTGAAGGAAGTTTGTTGCCTTCTTGTTCAGCTCCCCGGCGCTTGTTTATTTGCCAAGCAAGGCCCCTCCTGACTCTCAGCCTCCCCCTTTTTCGCACTGTGTAAATTTGCGTGCAGCTGGCGCACAATTTTAACACTTCTTGTGCAAATTTTAGCAGTTCGTTCTCTAGGTATTGTATACATATGTCTGCAGGTATGTACAGACTGTATCAGTACTGCAAGGCACTGGTATAAATACTTGAAAAATTTATAAAAATATATATACAATTATTTATTAACCTTTTAAAATCAAATATTTATATTTAAATAAAGTAAATATATTTTTAAAAATGATTGAAAGTTTGAAAATGAATTCATTTGTAAATAATTTATTTAAATAATGGAAAATATTTCATTTACAAAATATATAAATGTAGAAATATTTCCAAAGTCACAAATAAATATTTATGAATTTTGTGTAAATATTGCAAATATTTAAAAATATTCTGTTAAGGTGAAAAATTTTGTGAATACTTTTATTTTGGGTTGGAGCCGAGACTGTGTTGGCCACAATTAAACTTTACGACTGCAATTTTCATGGAATTTTCCTTCTTTTTTTTTTTGTTTGCCGCCTCCGCTTCGCGTGCAACTTCTTCGTGTTGTTTGGGGAAAAGTTTTTTGTAAAATTTAAAGCGTTTGTATTCGAGAATATATATATTTTTTATATACAAGAACTTGCGGGGGTTCTTCTTTATCGCTTTTTTCTATGAAAATAAATGTCTGAGAAAGAGTTCTGGCTGGGTTTTGGGTTTGGGTTTACGTTATAGTTCTGGTTTCATAGAGATCGAAGACAAAAGGCCTAGAAAGTCTTCAAGTTTTGGGGGGAAAAATAATGAATGGAAGCTGGGAGAGATCCCATCAAAAGAGGAAGAAATTTAAAGAGTTTTTGGCCATAGAGTAAATTATAATAAAAAATATTCTCTTATATTTTTAAATTGTTTTTATTTCCCTTAAGTTTCCCTAAATATTTAAGCTATTTATATGTATATTTATATTTATTTAGAATTATCTTAAATATTTAAGAAAACTTTAGAAAAATAAAACATATACTGTATTAAAGGCTTCAATAAGTTTGCTTCAAGTTTTTCCTTGGCAGAAAAAATTCTTGTTTTTTTTCTATTTCGCCAACATTTCTGAACTCCCACATCCGCCTTTGGTCGCGGGAAAACCAGAAAGAGAATTGGCATCTAATCCAAATTGATTGAATCATTTGCAACATCCGCTTCCAGATCCGTTTTTTGCCATTCCCCAGAATCCCGTCACTCATTTTCCTCTGCTCTGCTTTTGCCTCAACCTCCACTCCTTCTTCCTTCTAACCCTTTTCCGGGCAAAACAACAAACTCCTTTCTGCCTTTTGCCTTGGCTTTTCGACACTAGTTTTGTGTGTCGCCCGAAGCTTAATTAGCCCGCAACGTTAAAGCGAACTTTTTGGCAAAGAACAAGGGTTAAGTGATGATGGAGGGGGAGGGGGAAGGATCCAGAGGAAGTTATGCACACTAAAAAAAAAGGTTTCTAACAATGTTGTGTACATTTTTGGCATGAAAAAGTTAAAACAAGCTACTTTTTTAGGTAAATACTATTTAATTATTAATTACAAAATTTAATTAATGAGTTTATACATTAATTATTTCTCTCTGTGTAGCAGGATAAAGCCCCGCTGCTCATTGATATTTGATTACAGGGCCGCCTTATGGGCCGTGAGACAATGAGACTTTTGTTAGTAAGACACACCCGTTGAAGGTTCTTTCTGTCTTTTGGATTTGTGTTCCTTTTCAAGGCGTTCTTTTTCCTTTTTCTTTTCCTCCTCCGCCTTTCTTCACAGCTTCCTATGCCCATATCCTTGGCTTCCATTCTGTCTCCTTTGGCGGCTGCCTGACATTTGATGTCTGAGGATGAGGAGGTGGAGGAGAGAGGAACGCGGTCTCGGCTTCAAATTTCAATGAGCATTGGGCCACTTAAGCGGTGAGCAGAGGTCGCTGGCTGCGGGTAACTGTCATCCGATATTTGCCTAAAAGTAGCTCAGGTAGTCCCGGAGACCCGGTCCCAAGAAAAACACGCAGTTAGATATATGTGTATATCTGTGTACACGGTGAGAAAAAGTCACAGGAACAGCATTTCTCCTGTATTTTATTTACTGGACTTTTTCCAAAGTGTAAAACAGTTAATGAAGCATTAAGCATGTCTCAAGGAAAATTCCGGAAAAAGGGAGAAGAAAAAAAATTAACCAAAAGGGAGATTTCGAGAAGGAGATGAAGGACCCAGAAGAGAGTTACTTTTTCTAGAAATTGCGGAAATTGCGCTAAGTGCCCTGACACGCAAAATAAACATTGCCCACATTTCCCACTCTCCCTTTCTCTGGCCCCACTTTTTTTTTGTTTGTACTTTAATAATAATCCCCTCCTAATACTCGTCTTATAAAAGTATATATAATTCTTCTTACACACGTATATATACATTTTTTTTTTTAAACATTTTTTTGTATTTTTGCGGGTGCAACACACTCTCAAGTACTCAAAGTGAGTCAGTGCAGTTGGCAGAGGGTTTCCCACTGAGCTCCCCCTTTATTATTATTATTTTGTATTTTTTTTTATTTTTATTTTGTTTACTGGTGGGTAGGGTTGCCCAGTGTCGGGCAATAACCCCTTTTTGGACGGGCGAAACAACTGTAGCCCCATCAAAACCGACAACAAGGGGTGAAAAAAAAAAAATGATTATCCCAAAGGAAGCTGGATTTAAAACGGTCTGAAAGGAAGTAAAATAGCCTGAAATCATTCAAAATCTCTGTCAAAATCTCTACTTCAGTGCAGCAAATTAATTTGAAGCCTTCGAATATTGATTACTCAGGGAGGGGAGTATGAAAAATAATGGAAACTAAAATGGTACGAGTCGAGAAAGATTGTTATTAAGTATCTACCTTAAAACTATTCATATTTTAGCTCGCTTTCAGTCAATTAAATAACTTTTAAATACGGAAATATTAATTGCATAAAGAAGGTAATATGAAACATTAAATATAAAAAAAATATAAAATATAAAAATTATAAATATAAAAAAAATAAAAATAAAATAAAATAATAAAATACAATAAAAAAAATAAAAAATAAAATAAAATAACAAATAAATAAAAAGTATCAAAAATATGCAAAATTTTGAAATATAAGAAAATATAAAAAAAATCAAAAAAAAAAAAAAAAAAAAAAAAAAAAAAAAAAAAAAAAAAAAAAAAAAAAAAAAAAAAAAAAAAAAAAAAAAAAAAAAAAAAAAAAAAAAAAAAAAAAAAAAAAAAAAAAAAAAAAAAAAAAAAAAAAAAAAAAAAAAAAAAAAAAAAAAAAAAAAAAAAAAAAAAAAAAAAAAAAAAAAAAAAAAAAAAAAAAAAAAAAAAAAAAAAAAAAAAAAAAAAAAAAAAAAAAAAAAAAAAAAAAAAAAAAAAAAAAAAAAAAAAAAAAAAAAAAAAAAAAAAAAAAAAAAAAAAAAAAAAAAAAAAAAAAAAAAAAAAAAAAAAAAAAAAAAAAAAAAAAAAAAAAAAAAAAAAAAAAAAAAAAAAAAAAAAAAAAAAAAAAAAAAAATAAAAAAAAAATAAAAAAAAAAATAAAAAAAAAAAAAAAAAAAATCAAAAAAAAAAAAAAAAAAAAATAAAAAAAATATAAAAAAGGTTCTAAAGAGTCTAAAGAGTCTAAAAATGTAGTATTAAATACCTAAGCTCCAAATTGCAACTTTCTAGTCTTCAGTTTGTAATATATTTCTCCAATTTGGAATCCTGGCGAGTACGAATTCCAGAACTTCACAGTCCCTTTGCATAGCAAAAGTAACGTCGAACCCCAGCAAATGCCATAAAGCTCAGCTCCCCCGAAAAAAAACAAGAAACAGGAATCGGGCCAACAACCGCAGTTGGTTTCCCTAGTTTTTTTTTTTTTGCAACTTCCCCATCTTTTTGTCGCCGCCGCGCCGTCGTAGTTCTCCCCCATTTTGGTAGTTTCAGAACTCCCCTTTATTTTTCCTTTCGCTCCTGACGCTGTGAGTCCAAAGTCCCGGCCTGGCTTTGATTGAGAGTACCCAGTACCCGGTCACAAAAGGCACTCCCGCAAAAAAAAAAATGGGAAGCCAGCGGGTTTTTCGGGGGCGAGCTCGCAGTGGGAAACTGTGACTGCCACTGTGACTCGCAGTGTGACTGCTGCGGCTCAAGTCATTAGGCTCGCCTCAGCTCGGCTCGTCCCCTCGGCCTTTGTTTGACAATTTCAGCGAGCGAGGGTCCCTCGAAAAGAAAGGGTTCTAGCCCCACAATCTCAAACCCTCAAACCCTGAAATGAAGGCACAGTCATTGTGTCTTAGCCTGGCCAAAAACTGGCGTACGAAAAAGAGGGGATAAATCAGTGAAAGGCTTGACTTGGGGGAGTAGTCACATCCTTGAGGCTTTAACTCTATTCTTTTCTTTGCCAGTCTTTAAATAATTCAAGAAGGCAGCCCAAGTCATTGCTTTCCTTAAAGAAAATGAAAATATAACGTCTATAATTTATACTTTAAAAGGTAACAGAGTATCAAGTTTCAAAAAAAAAAAGTATCCCTTTAGCCCTGCCTTTTTTGTTTAGTATTTATATCGTAGTTCTTTGTAGTTCCCTTTTTTGTAGGGAGTTTCAAACGCTAAAAGTCAAGTCAAGAAGGGAATTACATACAAAATATTTTATAATAAATTCCAAAATGGCAAAAGGAGCAGGCACACACACACATACACACACGAATGCAAATGGGGCGAATAGACCAAGGCAGGGAAAATAAAGTATTGCAGAAAAACTAGTTTGCAAAGCTCTCCCCCTGCGTCCCCCACTTTCCCTGGATTTTCCCCTCATGTGTAGCAGGAATTATGATGACATACAAGAGAGAGAGAGTGGTGAGGGGGTAGAGGAAAAGCGAGGGTAATACCGGGGATTGTTGGATTGCATGGCGCTATGTTTTGCCAACTTGTCTACTTAATCCTTACGTGAGGGAGTGGCTAAAAAAAATATACATATATATAAAATACATACATCAAGCAGGAGAAAAAGGACGAAATAAAAAAATTGTAATATATATATATAGGTATTTTTATATATTCATATATTGTTTGCGGGGCTTGGGAGGGTCATTCATTTTAATATGCCAACGCTGGCCATGCATAGCTATGGGCGGGGAGGTTGCAATTGGCCCCCCCACCACGCCCCACACGCCCCAAAACCAGATCCAGTTGGGGTGGCAACCCTAAGCGGCGTCTCTGATTATTTGCATAAATTAATTACAAAAACGTTTCGCCTTCAGCGGTGTCAGAGAGAAGTGTGTGTACACTTTACAAAAATAATAAACCAAAAAAATAAACCAAATTCTTATGCAAAAATATTTTAAATAAATTAAATTTATGGATATTTATATTTTATATAATTATAGTCGGAAGAAAAATTATTTAGCAAATTTTTACTACCAACCAATATTCTATATTTACACCCTTTACATGTCGCAGAATTTAGACTTGAGAATTATTAGACCCATAATTTCGTGTGTTTTGTAGGTTTTTTTTTAATTTAATATTTTTCTACGATTATTATTATTATTGTAAAGTTTAAACTTTTTAAACTCTTTAGAAAAAAATCAATTATTTCAATTAATTTAAAGTAATTTTTAAAAAATTCTTCCAAGTGTTTAATGGGGGATCCAATGTGCGTACCGCCAGTAGCGGAGGGTTCGTATATAACCAAAAGGTAGGGGTGCTGCTTCTGCTGCGGTGGTGGCACGCACATGAGGTTCGCCAAGGTAAACTTTTTTAATTATGAAAATTAAGTGCAGCGACGACGGCTGCAGCATAAGAACAGCAAAGAGATGAAGAAACGACACCAATGGGGGCGACAGAGAGTAGGGTAAAGTAGGTGATGTGCATGGTGGGGCGGAATAAGAGGGGGTTTATGCACCCCCCAACCCCAAGGCAACTTTATGAGTGTCGCTGGCAAAACAGATGGCTGCATTAATTGGATCTGCAGATTTTTGCAATAATCCAAAAGTAAAGTCGAAGAAACACAAATGTGAAATGTAAGTGCAGTGCAGTCTTAATTTTCGATTTTACAACCCCTAGCTTTGCATGTAGATTTGAAATAAAGGTAAAATACCAGCAAAAATACAATCTTAATGGTATTTTTAGTTCAGGAAATTCATAAAAAAGAGAGTGTGTTTAGATACTTGAAAAATGTACAAGTATTTATGATAAGAAATAATGCAAACTAAAAGAAGCTTCCTTAAAAAATTCCACAAAACTAACTTCACTTGAAAAGCTATTAAATATTTTTAATATTTTTTTAAATCACTTTTAACCATATTTATGCTTCATTATAGGAAGGTGATGATTTATGTTTTGTTTTGAGGATTTTGTTATTCCCAGAATGTCATGAAATACAATCCCTGAAACGTTTTTTTTTTAGCTTTAGTTTTTGGCTTCCAGGAAAACTAATTTCGCAAGAGGAAGAGAACCTGGGGAGCGGGGATAACCTAGCCAGTGGTAATTCATTTGGGCCATTACCTGCGCGGATTTAACTGTTTTTCGCTTGACTCCAATGCGGTCTTGGCCACTCCCATTGAATTTTGGCCAAAAAAAAAAAAAATTGAAAAAAATAACAACGAAAAAAAAACACCTGAGAAAAGCACTTAAAATTCCAAACAAAACCCAAAAACAAAAATAAAAAAAAAATAAGAAAGCAAAAAATCAACGTCAAACGCTTAACGCATGCGCAACAAAAGGAGTCTGGAACCTGCCCCCCTCGAAAAAAAAACCTCTACATCGCACGCCTCTGGTCCCAGAGAATTGGAATCGGATCGCTGGGCAAAAATTGCTTTTTAAAATGCTGTAACTCATTTCAAGTTGTTGTTTCCTTTTTTTTATTATTTTTTGGTGAAGCTAATTAACTGTTAAATGAGCGTTTCTGGCTTAGAGTGAGCGAGTGAGTGTGAGTGTGTGTGGGTGTGGTTGTGAGTGTTAGTCACTCGACAGATTCAAGAAATTTTGTTAACTTCAAATTTGATTTACGTCTTGGCCTATCTACACCTCTGTTTTCCCTATTTTCCATTTTATTTACACAGAAAACATTTATTTTGAGATCGTATTAATGAAAAATTACTTTTATAAAAATTATTATTTATTAAAAAACTAAAATGTATTACTTTGAAAATTACTATTTCATGTAAATTGCATAATATTTTCATTTAAAAATGTAGTACTATTTGAAAAATAAGAAAAACATGCAATAAATAAATTTTATTATTATTATTATTTTTTTTCCTTTAGGTAAAACTCTTTTATTTTTTCCTGTGTACTCCTGTAACTTTTCCTAGTTTTTCTGGAGGTTTTTTTTTTTTTTTTTTTAGACACTTTCACTTGCCTTACAAACGAAATTGTATCATTAGTCGTGGACGCATTTCGCCAGCGTTTTGCAAACGGATTTCTTTGGGTCTTCTTTTATTTTATCTTATTTTTTTTTGCCAATTGAAGGCGTCTTGGCCTGCACCTAAAGTGCTGTTTGTTGCTGTTGCTGTCTGTCTTGCTGTGAAACCGGAAATTTTTGTCATTAGCTGGGAAATTTTATTTTCGCTTCGTTTCATTTTCGGGGATATTTTTCCGTACGTTTCTTCTTTTTTTCGTGTCTCTTTTGAGTTTTCACGAAGCGTTTTCCTGAGACTGCGACCTTATCCTCTGAGAATGGACGGCCGGAAAGGCAAAAGGATAGTCAGTCGTTGGTTTTTGTAAAAGTATATAGAATTTATATAATAGAGTATAAAGGAAGTCAAAGGTTCTGCTTAAGCTATCCCGAAATTTATTAGAAAACTAATAGAGTTTAGGTATTAAATTAAGTTAAATTAAGAACAGTGAAATAAAGAAATAAATATATATATATCATTTTATAGATCCAAAGAATCTTTAGAAAAAATTATTCATTTTTGTATTTTCTTAGTATATAATTTCCTTAGTAATATTCAAGTTATTCACATTTCTGCTAGCTTATTCGAATATTTGGCCTCTTCCTTATATCATTTTACTTTTTGGCAATATTCAGGCTTTTCGCTTCATTCTTTACGCTTTTCCTTTTTTTTTCCAACAATTTTTATCGGGCCATGTGAATTTTCGCTGGTCCTGGGAAATGCCCCAAACCCGAACCCCCGACACCCCACTCTACCCAGACTTTTCCTGGCTGTTGCTTTATCATTTTTCGTCGTCTGCTTTTGCCACCCACCTCCCCCTCCCTCTCTTTATTTTTTTGGCCAAGCTTAGTTTTTGGGTTCGAAGGCTACTTGCACTGCCAGCGACATATATTCAACAAAAAAAAATAAAAGAAGTATCGAAAAAAATAGGAGAAAAAAGCGGAAGCAGGGAAAAGGGGGAAGGGGGAGGGGCCAGGGGGGCGGAAGCAATACATTCACATTTTGTATCATTGTGGGAGTGGCTGTGTGTGTGTGTTTGTGTGTGGGAGAGAGGACAAATGATAAATGAATTTGTGATAAATGAAGCATGTGGCCAAAAGTTGAAAATACTTTTTACACACAGTTTTGGAATCCGTTTTTGGCAAGGAAAGGGGGGGATGGGACAATCCACCCAACCCACCCATCCCCCGTCGGGGAGCAGGAGGTTCTGCTAAAGATATATCGAATTATGAGGGGCGGGAAAGGCGGTGCCGCTTATTGCCAGTTCAGATATCAACAGAGTCCGACAGTTTTCGGACAAAAGCTCGCTTCATTAACATTGGCTTTTCCTTTCCACCCCCATCCCTGTGCGTGTGTGTGTGTGTATGTTCACCTGTTTTTTACCCTCACTTCTCCCTTTCCTTATTTTGTTATGCAAACTTTACTGGCATTTTCCAAACTAATGGAGTAGCAGCAGCAGCAGATCTTTAGCTCCTGCAAGTGATGGCAATGATTTGCTGTTCGATTTGTAAGCAGTGTACACTCGAAAAAAATACTTGCTTTAAGAGGAAAATAAATATAGTGGGAAATAGATTTCTAAATTTATTGAATTATAATTATAAAAACAATATAAGGCAGCGGTTTTACTCTCATCGTAGAAATATCTCCTTAAATCACTAGAATTCCCAACTGGTTCTCGGTTCTCTCAACTAAAAAATAGTTCTCTGCGGTATCTAGAATTTCTTTCTGTTTAAATCTAAGATTATGTAAGTCAATTCATGTTAATATTAATATTTATTAAGTTTTTTAATAAATATATTTATTTATTATTTTTTTGTGAAAACTTGTAGATTTCATATTTTTCTGTGCACTTCATTCCTCTAGTACCTTCTTCTTTTTCTTTGAGAAAGTAGCCAAACAAGTGAATAAAACGAAGGAGGAGGAGGTGAAGTAGGAGGATACAGAGAAGTAGGAGAAATGGGGAATAAAGGTGTGGGAGTGGGGACCAGAAGTGGAGCGATTACTTTTGAATAGTTTAACAGCTGTTCTCCAAGTGAGTGTGCGGGGGCAGAGAGTGGGAAAAAAAGCTAGGAAAATTGAGGGAAACTCGGAGGAAAACTCTAGGGGGGGATGCAGTAAAATAAATGGTCAAGTAATTGAGAATCGAGATTGGTGCGGGGATTAAGTTGAAAATGAGTGGCTCTTTTTCACAGTGAAATAATTTTAGTTTGGAGCTTTTACAAAAAAACAAAAAATGCTTTGTCATTGGTATTAACTTTAAAAATACAAATAAATTAAATGTTGCAAGGGAAAATAGTTTTAAAATAGTAAAATATTTAGAAAAAAATATATAATATAAAAAATATAAAAAATATAAAAATATAAAAAAATATATACACAAAATATAAAAATATATAAAAAAATACAAAAATATACAAAAAATATACAAAAATAAAGAAAACAAACTAAATACCTTTGCCTGACATTTGCAACTTCCTTTGATATTGTTTTTTTACTACTCTTACTCTTTGTAATTTTGCTTGGCGAATTTTGTGACTTGATCCATGAAAGTTTTGAAATATACAACAAAGTCCAAGCCAAGTCCAGTCCCTAGACTCTTTCAGACTCTTTCGTCTAGACAAGGTCTCAAGGTGCCCATTGTTTCGCGTTCTTTTGGTCAGCTAGGAGTGTGTGTGTTGCCATGTAAATCAATGCATTATTTTCCCACGTCGTTTTCAACGAAAAAAAAGCCAAAAACTCATTTATCAGAGGCGGCATTTTAACAACAAAAGCCAGTCACACCAATAACAATAACAATAACAAAAACAACATCAGCCCACACACACACAAACAAAAACAGCTAAAATGTAGAAGGTGGGGGGCAAATATCGAACAAGAAATAAGCAGCATCATCATTTATATAGCCCATAACCATTGCCCACCATATAAGTCCGACTGTATGTGTGTGTGGACTTGAACAATCGTATATGCTGATGATTATATAGTCAAATCGAATTGAATCGAACCGAAAATGTAAAAGAAAAAGGTTTTTAAAAATTCTAGAAAATTATATTTTAAAATTCTAGAAAAAAAACCTTCAAAATATATATAAAAAGAGTGCCTTTTAAATTAAACAAAACAATATAATTCCTATAAAGAAAACAGTTAGAGAATGTAGCCTTCGGTTACACCCTAATTCCAATTCCAATTCCTATTCTTTGATTTCTTTTTTTGTTTTTATTGGTGGACAACAACGAACGTTTAATTTATGACCAACATTTAATTGCGAAAATGCAGCTTGTTTGTTTTCCGGGTTTTCTAGGGCGTTATCCAACGCATAGACACATACATTTATATTCTCGAATATATATTTCAAATAATGACCACAAAACTGTCATTAGACACGGCGCATAAACAGCAAAAAAAAAAAGCAGTGAGGGCAGAAAATTAAAGTGGATGGCAAACAGAGCACATCGATGGCATTGAATAATAATATTTCATCGCTTCGGCAACTCCTTGGGATACTTCTTCTATATATCCAAAGTATATACTTCCTTCTAGCCACCTTTTCGTTCTGTTTGTTCATAATTTGTTTGTATGTGGAGTGTTTGTTGTGTGGAGGGTGGGGTTTGTGCATATCCCATTGGTTTAATTGATTCGAAAAAAAAAAAAAATGAAGAGAAAAATTCAAATCACGAAAGTGTTAAGAAATCGAGCGAAAGAAGACCAAAGACTCGGGAACCCTTCTATATCCATCTCGTTTCTCCTGCTGCTGCTGTTCAAACAGGTTCTGTCAGCGAACTCTGAAGAATTCTTTTCTTTTTTCGCTGTGCACAGAAAGAAAATTATAGATTTTAAGGATATTTTCAAAAGAAGTCTAGGTAAATCTTTCAAAAGAAAATCTTAAACTTGGAGAAACAAAAGCAGTACATGGCTAGATTGAGTTGGCTGTCAACGCTAATTAAAAACATATATTTTAGCTTAGTATTTTAGGTAAATTTTAAGATAAAAAGAGAAAAACAAACTAAACTTTATATTATAGGTTGCTAAGTTCCTCTAAAAATATATATTTCTTAAATTTCTATATAAAATTTTACCTAACATTTCTCTCTGTGCTGGAGTTTCGTGTTTTTTCCCCCCCTATTTTTGAACCTGCGTGCCCAAGAGCCAACATTCCCGCCTCTCTCTCTCACTCTCTGTCTCTGTTTAAAGTGGAAACCTGTTTTCTCAATAATAAAAACTAATTTATTTACTAGTTGTAGGTACAAAGAATAACAACAACAACAGCACATATGGCTCACAGGTCCCAAAGAAAACGACTGAGAAATATATACATACGCCGAAAACCATGGCGACAAAATACAAAAAAAAAATATCAGGGGAAAAAGGTTCGGGAAGGAGAAACTGAATAAAACTGCGTGTGTGGCTAATCAGAATCAAATTGATTTAAATTTGAATGGTTCGACGGGTAAAGTGCGAGTTTAAAAGGTGGAAAGAGGGTTAATGGACGGGGGGGCAGGGACGGTGAGGCTTGAAGTGAGAAAAAAAAGCGATAAGTTCCCCAAGCGGCTCTTCTCTTGTTTGGGTTTTTTTTTATCTGTACTTTCTGATTTCGAACCAGTTTCAATTTTAATTTATTTGTTTTCTTATTTGGGGAAAAAAGTGTTTGAAGTTGCAGATTGAATGCTCTTAGATATAAAATATATTTTTGGTTTTAAAATAAATAGATAAATTATTAAAACATTGATTAAAATTCTCGTTTAATCTTTTATTTTGTTCCTGAAATAATATTTACACAAAAAAATATTTTAAACTAGACCCAAAACTCTTCTCCTGTGTTTAATTACAGGTCAACGCTAATTGAGGTGGCAAACATTTGTAGATCGAGGACCAAAAAAAAAGAGAAGACCCGAAAATGAAAAGCCAACAGAGAGAGAGAGAGAGAGAAGGAGACTGGGGAAAACTAAAATTCGAATGGAGTTTTTGGTGGAAAATTTCATAGAGTGTGTGCAGCTGGCCAATGTTATTGTTGTTGTTGCTTGTTTTTTGGAAACTTGCAGGGGGGGAGCAAAAGCGGAAAACTGAAACTGAAGCCGAAGCTGATGCTGAAGCTAAACAAAGAACAATACCCGAAATACGAAGAAAGTATCTTAAAGATACCAGTGCGCTGCACAAAAGCCAAACAAAAGCGGCGGAAGTAACGGGAGGGATAAGGTAAAGTATCTACGAGTCGAAAGCGCAAAGTTTTGCGCTCACTTTTGACACAGTAGATGAGAGCCACCAGATACAAGAAGCACACAGCACAAACACAAACCTACACACACACAGATACAAACAGCCGCACAAGCCAAAAGATACAGATACACGGATGAGTCAGGGACTTTGAGGTTGCTTTTCTTTCGGTGGGGTTACATCAAGGGGGCCCATGGACCTGGACTGTCCTCAGGGGGTTATAAGAGGCAAAACCCAGTTGACAACAACAGGTGGCTCCACTTACCTGTCTGTTTATGTTTTATGCTCTCCCAGTTGTTGTTCTTCGTTCAATTACTCCGGCTTGCCGCTGCTACTGCTACCTTTGTTTTTCCACCTGGTCCAAAGTCCGTAGCTGGACTTTATTATGCCCTGCATCCAACAGATGCGCCCCAAGTTGCCAAAGTTACCCAAAAGTTATGCTGCAAAAAGATCGCAGGCAAAGAAGAGTTAAGAAGGAAGGCAAGGCTTTGGCAAATTTTCGAAATGTAAACAATAATAGCCAAGCAAATTGCTAAACAATATTGCGTATATTGAAGAGAGGTTCGAGAAGTCCTAAGTTTTCACTTACAAATTGAAATTCTTAAGTGATGTAGCCAAGTTATGAGTTTCCCCTTTTTCTTAGTCCGATTTTTAGGCCTTAAAAATATCTGTATAATGTATCTAATAATTTCCATAATTTTATAGACTTTAGCTTATGGTTATTCCCTAGCTTACCACCATATTTTGACAGGCCCATCTCGTTCAAAAAATGTGATTCACGCACTTATGAATATTTATTATATTCTTTTCATTTACAAAAAACCAAACAAAAATTAACACTTTTATGTGGACAATCCAGTCCGGCCGGACTGTCTGACTGTCTGTCATGGCCTTTGCTAACCACAAGCTGAGATTTATAGATGACAGGAAGATAACTCTTTATCTTTTTTTGCTGCTGCTTTTAAAACCATTTTTAATGCCTTTTCATTTAGTTTTTTTTTCCCTTATATCCCCTGGACCATGACCCCAGCTTGGGATGAGCCTTTCTCTCGGTTCAACCGTTGCAAACTTGCCTCAAGTTCAATTTTCTTTTGTTCTATAAAAAAAAAAAAGAAGTGGGGAAAACGAACTAGTAAATAAAGTTGAATGCGGCAGCCGACAAAAAGAAGATCAAACTTTTGCTAGTCTTGGCAGAATTTTGTAGTCATTGGAAAGAAAAATAAATTAAGTGCTAATAAAAAAGGGCTTTTTGGGCAGTCTGAATGAGTTGATACCTTTGGCTTAGAGTTCAAACCAGGCCTAAAAGAATTCTTGATTAGAATATTGCATTTTTTTATTGTATATTAACTAGTTTTCTTATAAAATATTTGCTTTAACTTCACTAATCCTTGAACCGTTCACCCTAGAAATAATTTTTGCTTTCTTAAAATTGTCTTATATCTTGTTTTGGCTTTATATTAACATAAATTATATAATTTTTTACAATTAAATATTAAGAAATATTTTATATTTATAATTTTTAGTTTATTGTATGACAAAACTCCCCTGTTCTACCCATTGTCGCTTGAATCTCAGGCCGGAAAAGTCGACTGGAAACGGCGTGAGATACTCAATCGAATTAAAATGCATTCGAGTAGCAATGACACTGACACGCCCCATCATTCCGTCCCCTTTTTCCAAGAAGAAAAACAAAATACCAAAAAAAAATATAAAAAAACGAGAAAAATAAGAAAAGAAGAAAAGAAAAGATATAAAAGCTACGAAAACTGTGGCAAAAGTTATTGTAACTTTTGCCCGCTGGCAAGGCAAAGCCAATTGCTGGGGTGAGGTTTTTAGGGATGTGGGTGAGGGGGCTGACATCCGTGAGGGTGGTGAAAAAAAACTCAGAAGAAGAAAAACTGCTACTGATACCGAAAAACAGAGGCGCCACGCGCCTACTTGCGACGCATTTCCTTCCATATTCCCGCTGAAAATCCTCAGCTTTTTCTGGTGACCTCAATCTTTAGTTCAATGCGTGACTGAACGGTGGTGAAGAGGGTGGGGGGTGGGGGGGTCAAGAGAGGCGAAATCTGGCCAACTGTGACTTCCTCTACGGCAGCAACAGTAATAACAACAACGACAACTTTTTACTGTTTTACACAACCAAATATAAAAAGAATGAACCGAGGGTGGCGAATACCCTATACCTTGGATATGGTTAACAATTATTGTTCTTGGAAAAACTGTATAATTATTTTTTTTTATATAAAAATGTTACATAATATATAACTTATAACTTATAAAAACAATTTTATTAATTTTAAAAATATTCAGTAAGTGTATACAAAAGCTCAAAACCAAAGATACCTTAAGAAATGTATATTCCCTTGGTCCTGAGGACCTTGTGGCATGAGGACTTTTCTTCAAAGATGCTTTTTAAATGATTAAACGCTCGCTCCAAATTACCGAATTTCTCTCAAGTCTTTTTGGTCAGGGACAAGTTCTTTGGATTTTTTGTGTTCTCCGTTTTTTTATATTTCGCTGTGTTTTGGGTTTTTTTCTTTTCTTTTTGCTGAGATTTCATATGGAATGACATTAAGTCGAGCGAAATATCACGCAGCGCCAAGAGCGCCCTTCTCATTAACATTTACCATTTTTGGGGCTAATCGATTTGAGCTCTGATTTGATTTCAGCCTTGTATTTTTTTTTGCATTTTAATTTGAGCTTTATAAAATTATAGATATAATCTTTGGGACAAAACGTTTGGGTTGTTAAAAAGATAAGGAAATGAGATGCTAGATGAAAGAACAACATAAAACTATAGTTCATTACGTTTTACTTATTGATTTAGATGAAGTTCTCAAGTATATTTTGAGACTTGCAAGATGTACATTGTACATTCCCTTTAAAGTTAAGGAAACTTTCCTGAACAATATATATTCTCACGCAGTCAAGTGACAACTTATCTGGGGGTTCTCAGCTTGTCGGCAACATATCAAAATTAAAGAATTATTTCTTCGAAAGATAATTGTGGCTGACATTTGCCTTTTCCCAAAGTATTTCCACCATTCAACGATTCGAGAAAACGTTGCAAACTTGCTGACATGAAGTCATCAACATTGGAGTGTAATCGCCCCTCCGCATTTTTCATTTTCCATTTTTTTTTTTTTTTTTGTTCTACGCTGAGGAAGGAGTGGAAATTGTTGGCCAGGTCAAGTGGTTGACCGTGAATGGGCAAAAAATCAGTAGAAAAATGTATATAAGAATGGAAAGGAAAACTGTGAACCACTGCGAGACAATTGTCATATGAGCAAGAGCATGACAAAAGTGTTTTTCCCCTCATTCTGTAATTTTTTTTTTTTTTTTTTTTTGAAAAGTTTGCCACACACACAAAACAATTTGTCGCTTGTCAGATGGAGGAAAAAATAGAGGCAGGGTGAGGGAGAGGGGGTGTTGGTCACGGGCGTTTAGTCAGAATTTTTTCAAACGTTTATCAGCCCAAAGCAATCAAAGTCAAGTTACTATGGACCCCTTTTCCTGGCCCCCTGTAAACCTCCTTCCACAAATTGAAAAATCATTTGGAAATTTAATATCCTCATTCTTTGTTTTTTTCTCCCTCAATTAAAAAGACAAACTACCAAGGAAAACTACGAGAAAATACAAAAAACCCAAGAGGCAAGGTGCCTCTCTTCTAGGTAAACTTTTATTTATCGTTCAGAAAAAATGAGAAAAATGGTCTTGGTCAACGGTAACACAATATTTAATCAAATTATAAATAAAAGCGGGTAAACATATACAAAGGAAAGTGATATTAATAACCCAATAAGACGAAGAGAAACATTTTATTAAATAAAATACTCATCGATTTCAGTGATTGAAGTCAAATTAAAATGAATTAAAGTCTAATATATCAAATTGAGGGATAGTAGGAATATATTAAAACAACTTTAGACACACTCAAAAGTCAAATCAAAAGAGACATATTTTTTATTTCAATTTATATTGGACGTCTCATAACGGTTTTCATCTTTATTTTCCGTTTATTTTCATTTGTTGCGCGCGGCGACTGCAATAAAAGTTGAATAAATATAACCTTAAACGGAAGAGATACCACAAGAAAAACAGTACAAAATAATAAAGAAAACAAAATTAAAATAATAATAAACAAGAAGCAAAAAGGAAACCCAAAAAGTCCAATGTAGAAAACTTGAAATTAATTCATAATTACAAGATCTGTTGAAATCTTGGTTAGAAACCCCAAAGTTCCAAAGTTCGCTGGAAACATTTATATAGTTGACTTTAATCTCTGACTCTCACCTTCGGGTTTCCAAGTATTATCTATCATCTCTGTCCTATATCTTACTCCCAGACTTTTCGATTTCCTCTGCGTTTGTAGCCAACATTGTTCTCAGCGACATTTTACCATCCATTCCAACATCATTTGATTCTTTTATATAGTTTTTCTTTCCTTTCGGTTATTCCATGTCTGATTCTGTCTTTTGTTTTTTATAGCCTGTCGTCTGGGTTCACATAGTTCTCCAGGCCTTCTTTTCCTTCTTAAATTCATATTACAGTTAATGGCATTGTTAACTAACTTTTTGTGGCTTTTGCTTAATTTATTTGAGCATCTTAAACAATTTAGTATGCATTATTTGAGTTACATTCCAGAGTTTACTTCTGAATTCTTTTGGAATTGGTTACATTTTTCGTAGCTAGAAAATTATAGTTCTTGTTCAAATAACCGGAAGTTAAATATATCTTTTGTATTATTAAAGAGAATAATATTGAAAGCTTTTCAAATTTATTCATTGTATTAAAATAATTATAAAATCTCTAATTAGGGATGGATAACTAGGAACTATTCTTGTTCTGCGGCTTATGTTTTATGTACTTTAAACTTTAATCATCTCTGGGGAACATATTGATCTGCTGCGGAATTAGACCGCAAAAATTTGCAAATTTTTATTTAGATTCCACTTAATTGACATTCAAATTGCCTGTGGCTCATTAACCGCCCTGCCTCGCCCCTCTTTGGATGCTGCTGGTCCCTGTCGACTCTTGTGCAATGCAACACATTGCCAGGCACTTAACAATGTCAGTTCTCCCCCGGTTTTCCCCGATTTTTCCCTCTTTATTTTTCCGCTGCCCCAACTCGCAGGCAGGCCATTTAAATGTCATGCACTTGGCGCGCTAGAAACTAAAAACTAAAATCTGAAACCAACGAAACTACGGTGTCCGGAGTTGCCGAAAATCGAATTTTCTGTAACTGGAAATGGCGTTTACAATTTGATATAATTACATCATTTTTGGAGGAACAAAATAACCGTATCATTTTGGTGTTAGTTTTTACGGATTTTGTGCTTCTGATGGTTCTAAAATGTTATATAAACTCTACTTGACTTAGTTCACTCTGCGGTTTCTGTGCTTAAATAAAGCATAATTATGTTGTGCACTTTAAACTCATCAAACTAACCAAATTTTACCTCACAAGTGATATTCGTAGCTTAAGAATAATAATTTTATATTATTTAGATGTTAAAATTCTATATGATAACTTTAAACCAAATAAAACTAAAGTTTAAGTTCATAAAAAGTTCGCATTGAGTTCTTTAAGTTTTCATGTAGTTCGAGGCCATAAACTTTTAAAAGTTAATCTTTGAAACTAAATTTTTAAAACATTTACTAGTCTAGATTTTACATTTTAACACTTTCCAAGTTGTATTACTTCAATTTGGGTACAAACAAAATACGATTGTCTCAAAGATACAATTATTACCAAAATGTAAACTTCACTTTTTATAAAAAATAAAAAATTTTAATTAAAACATTTAATGCTTCGGATATTTATAATAAAAATTACATTAGCTTGGTTATTTCAGCATTATTGTTCATTGTTTCCCTTTATACTCAATTTTCAATATTTTTAGTAAGTTTTTCGTCAAAGTAATTAATTATTAAAGGCCCGAATTTTAAATTAATTCAAGATCATAATTTAAGTTTTAAAAATTAATTCCCTTCAATAGTTTTCGAGTTTAAAAAGAAAACTGTCGCAAGGGTGCGAGCGGGAGAGGTATGCTCAATTACAAAATAGGGTTTTGCTAGTGAAAAAAAACCACAAAAGAGGCAGCAAATATTGTAATGAGAAATGCATAATAAAGAGAGGGACCAAAGGAGAAAGAGAGCGAGCGCGAGAGAGAGAGAGAGAAGAAAAGGCTGATCCCAAAACACACACAAGCACAAACACAGATGCAGACACAGGTAGGCGAGATCTCGCTCGTTCTCCCTCTCTGTCTCTCTAGTTCGCTGCCCCTCTTGCCATCTCCCTTGCGCAAAATGCAAGTGAATGGTGCAGCATGCAACAAAAACAACACTGCGACGAGGCCTTTACTGTATATTCTCCTCGTCCGCTTCATTCTATTCCTTACTTCACTTCACTTTTCCTTACCTTTTTTTCCTCCTCGCTTTTTGCGCTTTCTCGTATTTTGTGTTCGGCAGGAATTTTTTCGGTAAACTTTGCAACTTTTGTTTTGTTTCTCGTATTTCTCACTTTCCTTTCCTCGGTTTTGGCACTGACTCTTAATTCGTAGCTTTGATTCTTCGCTTTGCCTTTATTCTTGTGCACTGGCTCACTTTTTTCTCGGCGAATTTCCCTCGTTTTGGGCACAGGAAAAAAAATGCAGCGATCGGGAGGCTTTGTTCCCGCAGAAAATGGTTTATCCTTCCAATCGAAGCCAACAAAAAAAAGTAATAAACGAAACGGGGCAACAACAAACGGGGAGAACCAAAGACGCAAACGGAAGAAACACAAGCCAAATTCGGACGATGTAGCGAGCGATTCTCGATTTTATTTACTTCCTTCTCCTCCTTCCTTTATTTTTATTTCATTACTCTTCCTATTTGTATTATTTTTGTGTTGGATTTTTGGGAAAAGGCAGGCGCAATTGCAAGAAGTGCGGGAACCGGTTTTTTACAATTTCTCCTTTGGCCACACACGCTCACACGCGCCCGTTGACGAAAAACATCCGTAAAACACCGTTTCCAAGGTCCGTTCGCAAACACCGATCGAAATAACTGTTTTTAAAACATCGATTTTCACTATTTTTCCATCCGACCGGCCCGAAATCTCAACAAAAAACTCCGAATTTTTGCCGTAAACACCGTTTCCTAAAATATCCAGGTCCGTCCGCAAACACCGAAATGCTGTTTCAAAACATCGATGTGTGTTTTTGCTGTTTTTCCATTTTCATCCGACCGGCCCGAAATGTTTTCAACAAAATGGTTGCCTGCACTTGTATTTATACCTTCTTGCGCAGTCCGACAGTGATGTCACATTTTCGAGCCAGAAAGCGGGATTACCAAAATAAATACTTTTGTTTATTTTTTATCGAAAACCTTCAACAAACGGTTCCCAATTTAGTGCCAAATTATTTTATATATTTTTTATATTTTCAAAAAGATTCGTAAGTTTTTCTAGACGCACTATAAATTTAAATATCTATTTACCTTATCATCTTTATTTTGGGAAAATGGCAATGAAATACCTCTTAATTTAATTGTAAAAAATTAACTATAATTTTCTTTAAATTCTTAAATTTTTTTATCTTTTTTAGTTTCTATTTACAATTAGTATTTATATAATTAATAAACAGAATTTACTTAAAAAACCGACGGAATCGATCTATCTCACTCCCTGGGCTGCTCTCAGCTCTAAAAAAGCTAGAATTTGCCTGATGGGAAAAAAGCGGGAATGACACCACTGCAGACCGAGCCGAGCCGAAGGCCGCCGAATTGGCTCGAACACGTTGCGTACACATGGAACATGTTTGAATGGAACAATTCAATTCGACGGCTTCAAACAATGTCCAACAGCGAACGGAGTTCGAGTTCGAGTTGCAAATGGGTTCGAACTTGGATGGTAATTTATCTTACATTTTGGGATTATATTTGGGGTTTTTAATTTAAAAAAATATATATATAATTGATTTTATTTTAATTTTAATTTATTACATTTTATTTATAATTTTAGGGAATTAATAGGAGACTTAAAAAACATAAAAAGGTGGCAACAAAATGCGAAGATTTAAAATAATTTGTAGTGTATTTTTTCTTTATTAAATTAAAATAAAATTATAAATATAATAAAATTATAATTATAATAAAAATATAACCCACACTCATACAACTTTTTTTTTTTAGAATTGAGAAAAATGAAATTATTTTTAGGGTAAGTAAAGGAAATTGTAATTTTATTTTGGAAACTTTTTCTTAGTTTTAAGACGTTTATTCTTAAATCTAAAAAAAATATTTTTATGATTGAATTTGAATATTCCATATTTTTTTAATCCATGTAATGAAATTTATATTATATATCAGAAATTATCAGAAATTGTGAAATTTTTTATCTTTTCTTTCATTTAAATTATAGATCTATAGATCTCCCACAAAGAAAAAAAAAATCTTTTATCAAATTCAATAAAAACAACAAAAATCAATTCTGCTTGACCAAAAGTCGGAAAATTCTCAGCTCTGGCATTCAGACAGTTCGTATCGGGTTTTCTGCTTTTATTTTGCTTCTTTGGCAGGAGTTGACGACGGCTGTGGACCGGTTCAACAGGATGCAGGAGAGCCAGAGATAGAAGTGCTACCAAAACAAAGCAAAATAAAGGAAAAATAAAAGCAAAGACTGGAAGCTGGAAAAGAAGGAGTTGCCTCCGCGAAGGAGTTGCTCTTTTCGGTCTCTTCGCCTTTTGGCAAAGAGCAAGAGAGAAGGAGAAAAAGCAAAAGCAAAAGCAAAGTCAAAACATAAAAAGCAAACTACAAAAAGCAAAGCCAAAACCAACCTGACAACAATTTCAGGCACCGCTCTTTCTTGCTCGTAAATGTAACTAAAATGGCAAGCGGCGAGCGGCAACAATAATAAACCGGTTGAGGTTCGTGCGCCCAAGGAATGCACAAAAAAGCAAAAAATTTAACATCAACAACAAAAGCAGCAACAACAAAAGCAGCGGCAGAAACAGCAGCAAAATGCAATGCGGGAAAAAATAGCAAGAGGCTCACAAGGCATTGGACTGCAGAAGTACAGGTAGGCCTTCTTGGTCCTTAAAATTTTTAAACTAAATTAAAATTATTACCATTATTTGTTTACATTTTATGTACATTGTATTTCCATGTTATTATTAATCAAAATTTATTTATATAAATAAAAATTCATTTTTTAAGAAGAAACAGTTGTTTTCTAACTTAGCCTTGCTTTACTGTACTTAAAGCCTGGTCAGTCAGATTGGTTATTTCCCCCCGCTCACCTTAGTGGCAAAAAGCACAAAGAAAAACAAAAAGCAAAACCAAAAGGAATGACATAAATCTGCGTGGCAAACAAAAGACTCAAGCAACGAACGTGCCACAAAAGCGTGTTGCAACAAAAGCTGAAGCTGAAGCCTGCAACTGGATTACTGTTACACGAAAACACCACAAGAGCTAGAGAGAGAGAAAGAGAGAGAGAGACAGAGAAAAAGAAAAAGAAAAAGAGATAGCTACAGCCAGCGACATGGGGTCAAAATGTTGCGGGTCCGCGAACTTTTGTAGGTGAATTGACTTCTGCTCGAGTCACCCCAAAAATAGTAAATGGGTGGGAAGCAATCAGCGGATGGTAGGAATAAAAAAATGAAATAAAAATAAATAGGAAAATAAATTAACAGAAAAAAATAAAAAGATACAAAATATAAGAAAAAATAATAAGAAATACATAAAGGAAACCAACAAGAAGAGATCAAAAAAAGAAAACCAAAAGATATAATAGATAGATTAATAACAAAATAATTTCTTAATACTCATTGTTTTTATAATTACTTATTAAAGAACATGTAATTATTTATTTGTTAATATTTAAGGTTCTTATAATTTATATGACTATTTATTTGATTAATAAAAAAATTCAAAGAAATCAATAAAAGCTAAAATTTATTCATAACTGAAGGTTTAGAAGAAACTAATAATAAATTTACAAAAAATTTAGAAACTATACAAATTATTTTGAAAATATTTAAAACAATCTTTAACACATTTTGTTATTCAATTTAAAAGAATAAATACATATATAAATATTAATTTTAAACAACAATTTTTGTAAACATCAAAACTTATAAAAATTACTCAATATTATATAATAATTTTTTTTTAAAATTTGCAACTTAAAAAACTTTAAAAATATTAATATTTTATAAAAAAAAAAAGTTGGCTAGCCTTATTAAAAACCAAAAAAATGGCAACAAGTGACCATTTAAGCCCCCATTTGGTGGCCGAACTCTGAACTTTATTGTCTCTGCCTGGTTGCCAGTTGGTATTTTGGTATCACCCGAGTCTCATTTATTGCGGTTTTGTTGTTTTCCTATTAACTGCGGAGGTTATTTTCTTTTTTTCTTTTTCCTTTGGCCACTTAGAAGCCGCCAAACAAAACACTCGGCATTTCGGGGCAAAAATTGCTGCGCACCACGAAAAAATATGACCCAAAAAACAAAAAAAATAAACAAAATGAAAATGAAAAAACCGCAAAATAAATAAGACGAAAATTATGCAAAGCGCAGACAAATGCGCAAATTTGAAAAATGCCACAGCAACAACAATGGCCAGCAGCTGCTGCTGCGCTTGGAGGTCTCCTTTTTAAAAATCGGAAAAAGAAAAAATAACTACAAAAAAAACTCGAAAAAAAAGTGCGGGCGCTAAGTAGACAAATTTCTTTTAAAGAATTAGCAATACTCTAATTTAGAAAGCTAATTTAAGTCATTTAAGCTATATTTTAAGTAGGAAAGTGGAACATGTATAGATTTTTTTAAAATTATATTTTAAATATTTAAGCTATATTTTAAGTAGAAAAGTCCTCTTTTATCAAAACAAATATATTAAAAATATAGTTTTATTATATTTTTTAATTTATATATTTTTTTTATTTCTATTTTTTAAAATTATATTTTAAATATTTATATTTTACATTTTTATTATTAGAGTAAGTAAACAACGATTATAAAATATTGAGCCTGGAATATTGTTGCCTAAATTGTTATTTATAATTTATTTATAATATTATTTTTACAAATATCTTAACTTTATTCAATTTTAATAAATAACTTATTTTTCTATAGATGCCAAGAATTTTAATGTTTTAAATAAAATAAATAAAATAAATAAATAAAATTATTATTATAAAATAAGTAAATTAATTAAATTTTTAATTATCGAGTATACTTTTTAACTATATCTTGTGTACTTTTTATGTTTATTTTATTATTTAATTTATTTTATTATTTAATTAATTAATTCCCAAGAAAACCCAACTCTCCACTCGTATTTTCTCTCCAGTGAAAACTTTTCATTTACCAGGAATAAACCGATTTGATGAACCGACGTGTGAATATGTGTGTTACCCATCCCAAAAAAATAGTAAAAAAAGAAAATATACACAACAAAAAAAATATAGGAAAAATTTCATAAGAAAAATAAAGTTAGAAACACTCAATATATACAATATTATAGTTTATAAAATAATATAAAAAAAAAATGTTAATCATAAAAGATCCAAAAATATCTTTTATTACATTATTTTATTATAATTTATTTACTTATTTATTATTATTTTATTTTATAACAAAATGAAATATATTTTAACCCAATAAAAATATTTACTATAATTTCCATAAAACACCTAGTGAATATTAATACTTGAAAATTTTTTAATTTAAAATATAAATAATAAAAAATATAATTAAATAAAGAAATCTATTTATCCTTCATTTTTTAAATTACCCTCAGAAAGGGCATACAAAATTCACTTAACTTTAAATTCAAAGTTTTTCTTCGACTTTTTGGCGGCGCTTGACTTTGCTAATGGGCCTCATTCGCCGCTCAACTTGGCTATATGCTATATTTCTTTTTAGTTTTGGGTTTCTTTTTTGGTTTCGGTTTTAGTTTTCGGTTCGTTTTGGGCCTACAAAAAACTTGGCCAAAATGGGCGGGGGCGGGTCGAGAAAAAAGGGCGTTGCTACAGCCTGTGTGTGTGTTTGTGTTTGTGTGTGTTGTTGAACAAATATTACTCATGGCTCTTGGCCCGGACGATCATGTTGAACAGCATAGCTAACACCCAAGAACAACGTGACGAACAACGGCGATCGAGGGGCCCAAAGTTGATTTCAAGTTGTGTTTTGGACCGACTTGCTGACTGATTGTCATGGCACGATAATGAAATAACATTTTAACTACCCTAATACTGGCATGACACTGCCGCATTAATTAGAGACTTCATTAAAGATTTGACAGCGCTATAGCGTTTTACACAAGTGCGAGCAAGACGACTATATGGCGCTCTAATGCATTAGAATAATGCATTAGCTACTTCATTGCCGCGATAATCGATAGGTCTACATAAAATATACCAGATACTCGATAACAAAATACGGGTTTAATGAAGAAAATTGTAATTGAAAAATGTATTAGCCAGTTCATTGACAGTATGGTCTCACAATGAGAATTTTATTTTTATATCATTTCGCTGGTTTTTTGAACTGAAAAAATATTAGAAAATTAGGAAAAATAATATGTTTTGCGAGGACAAGGTTCTTACGCTGTAAAATTAATTTAAAAATTTTTTTTGGTAATAATTAAAAAAAATTTAAGCCTTATAGGTTAAAAACATAAATTTAAAGGATTCTGCATTTATTTATGCAAGAATACTTCAACGAGGAATTCAGAAATTCATAGTAATACGCCT